>JALMGA010000012.1:13976330-14251330 GCA_023333525.1 Aspidoscelis tigris stejnegeri
ATTGGTGAGTGCCAGATTTCGGTTTGCCTTTTGGCAAAGGGTAGGGAAAAAGGGAAGGTGATATCTATGAGGCTGTGCCATGCTCAGAACATCTGCAATGCAGAGGCACATGGGCTCATCTGCAGCTCCAAGGGGCAGTCCAGAGACAGCTCCTACATTTTCAAAAAGGGAACACCTAAGAGGTCCCCAAATAAGCACTGCAAGAGCAGCAGAGCCCCTGATGGATGACACAAGAGGAGGGGTCTCTAGTTGGAGGAGAGGGTATCTTTCACTCCCACTGATGGCCAGGATTGATCTGGATGTAGAGATGAGCAAAGTTTGGTTAGATAGAGAGACAGAGACAGAGACAGAGACAGAGACAAAGACAGAGACGGGCGGGCGGGCGGGCAGACGGACGGACGGACGGACGGACGGACGGACGGACGGACGGACGGACGGACGGACGGACGGACAGACAGACAGACAGACAGACAGACAGACAGACAGACAGACAGATAGATAGATAGATAGATAGATATTTCTATCCATCTGTTTTAAGCTGCAGGAATTGTTTTCAGTGCAAGAGAGGTTCTGCCAGGACAATGGATCTTCTTTCTACAACCCCAGGCCAACTTCAGATGCCCTTCTTTCCATTCCATTCCATTTTTATTTATATACCGCCTTTCCAAATTTAAAACTTGCTCAAGGCAGTTTACAAAAAATGGAAAAACAAAATACAATACAAATTCAATCATTACATCAAAGAAGTACAACAAGTTAGTATAATCAACAACTCAAATCAAAGACAATTTTTGCCCAAGGCAGTTTAGATGAGTCAAAAATACATTACATGTTATACAGAAAAACATTACAGGTGACACAGAAAGCTTCCTCCTGCCGCAGACACATGCCAACCTCCCCCTCCAGGTCTCGAAAGACACACCTTCTCTGGGAGGGTCCAGGCACAGCTGCGGTCTTGGCACCCGTCTATAACTCTATAACTCACACAACAGATATTTAATTGAGGAGCTGTGTCAGCGAGGAAGCCTGTTTGCTAGAATGTTTTCTTCAGATTCTAGTCGTAATTAATAGAATTGTCTGACATTCATTTTTGGCTGAATAATGGTAGATTCGAATGCTGAAAATCTGTATCTGGGTTAAATCGGCTTTGAATATTTGTCGCGTATTCATGTTGGATATGAATATCAAATTAGCAAGTGTGTGAATGCCAGGTATGCAAAATGGTGGATAAGCAATCTTGCGAGTTGTATATCTATTCTCACATATCAAATACTTATTCTAACATATCAGATGCATATCGTGGATACGTATGTATCCAGAGGGCATATGAAAGCTTTCGTATGCATTCGTATGAATCCGTTCATAGGGCATAAATATCCCCTATGTATGCATATGAAGGTCCAATAAATGCACATCATCATTCGTAGCCTCACCGAAAGCATGTGTTTGTGGTATTTGAGTGTTCCACAGCTCCCAGAAAGATAGCAGCACCTTTGCATTAAAAAAAGTCTTAGAGATCATTAGGAACCAGAAGATGAAGGCTTGCTTATCTTTGTTTTGCGCTCCACCACACAATTTACCACCACTTTTATGGGGCCCCACCAGACCAATGCCTGCCCAAAATTGTATTGCTCTGCTTGTAAAACACAGCTCTTTATTTCATTGCATTTTCCTGCAGGGCCAAGAGTTTGGCCTTCCATTCAGAGGCTGGAAAATCAGAGCCAGTGTGCTTGGACAATCGGAGGATGGGAGCTACTTTTGATCATAGAAATTACAGATATATTAGGCTGCTTCCACACTTGACCTTATTCTGGGATATATCTCAGGATAGGGGTCTCTAGTCCACATGCTAATACAGGCTATGGCAAGTCTCACTAGGACCTGCTGTAGTCTGCAATAACATGCAGATAAGAGCCCTTGATCCTGAGATATATTCCAGAATAAGGCCAAGCGCGGAAAGAGCCTGACTGTTAAATTTCCGACATTACTAAATTATTATGCTTAGCCCACATTGTTTGGAGCGCAATGCATGATGCTAGCCTCAGTGTCAGTCCCTCTTAGGATCTTAGCCAGCAAGACTTCCCAAACCGTTTAACTTTTGCCCCATTTCACCTCCACCTTCCCTTTTCTTAAAAAAGGGAGCAAGTTCTGTACAATTGCGCAAATCTGTAAATTCACAAGTTCCCATTGCTCTTTTAAAAAGAAAAGATAGAGGTAGAATACATTTTGAAAATCGTGAGATGGGGGTTGATTTAGGATTGTTTGAAACTAACCATTTGGCTCAGCCTAATTCAACCAAACACCCCTGGTTTGTTTCAAATCAAACCAAATAGGTGTGTGTGTGTGTGTGTGTGTGTGTGTGTGTGTGTCAATTTAAATTGAACTGGGTCAAACTCTTATCAAACTGAATTTGCACATCTCTGGTATATGATACATTCAACAGAGATTTCCCAACTAATCATCAACAATTTTATTTTTCTCCCTCCCTCCTTTTCAAAAGAAAGCTCTAACAATCAGAAAGGGTTTTTTTTCATATTTTGTGTCCCAAATGATTAATCTTAGGTTAACCTGAAAGTTTTGTTGTTGTTGCTTGGTGCCATCATGTTGAGATCAGCCTGGAGACTCTGGGTATAAATCCATGCAGTTTCACTGGCAAGGAAATGAAAGTACTTTGCCATTACCTCCTACCATGAAAATCCCAGGATCAAACTTAGATCCTCTGGTTTCCCAAGGCATTTTCCAGACATTCAGCTGTGGATGTTTGTTCTTGGTGCTGTCTTCCGAATCATTCTTCATTATCCTTACACTGCATTCTTTGCTCCCAAGTACATGATAGGAACTGGCATCCCAGAGTCAGACAAAAACAGGAAATCAAACAGGAATGTCCAGGAATGCAAAGAGTACAGAGATTTGTCAAAACTTGGAAACACATTCAGATTCCATTAATTCTCCTATGTGAACATTGGATTACGTGTTCTTCCAAATTCTTTGTCAGGCTTCAAGAAGACCAGACTATGCAAGGAAAGTAACATATTGCAGTCGCTTTGGGAAATAAAAGAACCCCTCAAAAAGCGATCAGCATCAGCATTTATGAAGTTTGTATCTAAGGAAGATTGTGAACAGGGGCTGTGGCATTCATTTCCTTAAAGTAGAAGTTAGAATTGTTTCTGGGCATCTCAAGCAGAAGACAAAGGCAAACCCCTTCACCTGTTATTAACCCCCTCCTCCCTTTAAAGGCATCCTGCCTGTCTCTCCAACTTGGATGTGGTACCTAGGCATTTATTCCGGACACGCCAGAGCAGTTAGCTAAAAACATGATTAAAATCAAAGATGACGAGAACAAGTATCAGAACATGAGAATGCAAGAGGAGCCCTGCTGGATCAGGCCACATCCCATCTAGTCCAGCATCCCGATTCACACAGAATCCCACCAATTGGGCTTCTGGGCTTTGCAAATAGAAGGCAGAGGGAAAAATTTCACCTGTTCTCAAATCCCTGCAAATGGCTTTTACTAACCCACTGCTTCCAGTTCGTATTCTGTCCTTTCTTAAAATTTTCTGCTCCATGAGTATCATTTTCCCTTTCATTTTCTGACATCCCATGCCCCACAGGTAGAGAAAGGGTTACAACAGTGGAACCTAATTCCACACTCATTCATTCATTCATTCATTCATTCATTCATTCATTCATTCATTCATTCATTCATTCATTCATTCATTCATATGGGTTTATTCACTGCTTCATCCTTCTCCACCCTGACTCTGGACATGAACTAAAGATGTACAAGAATGGGTTTTTTTGCATATGATTCATATTGAATTGAATGCAAGAAAATTTGTATTCATTCAAATAGATCCCCTTCGAATGTCGTAGGATTCTATTTGATACGAATGTATTTGTACAAATTCATACAAATATCCAATACGAATGCATACATATCTGATACATATCTGATATGTACCAATATGTATCCTATACATATCCCGTAACATATCTGCTCTGAAAGCATCAAATACACCCTGAATCCATTTTGATTCCACTCTCAATCCATATTGAATGCACTCTGGGTTCATTGTAGGCGTGACTTGCGCAGCAGCTTTCCAACCTCCCCAGGTTCACGCATCTTTCGAGGCTTTCGTATAAATGTTCCAAAACATTTGTATGAATACGAATGTCACTGTATGAATGTCGTTACATTCTATTTATATACGAATGTCCGAATTCGTATGAATATTGAATATTATGAATATTCTTGCACATCCCTGACCTGGACCCATTGCAGAAGAAAGACAAGATCCTCTATGGCAAAGTAAGACTCCTCTGTGTGCTTTGATCCATCTCTCCACCCACTTCCAAAACAAATTTAGCTCTTTCCCAGTGGTCTAGGAATGGGGAAAGTTCTTCCTGTAGCTATTTCTGCCATTCTTCCTGTCTCTTTCTCTCTGTCCCATATGCCAGATCAGCCTGATTCCTATCTCCTTGCCGCTTATGCAGAAGATGCTGGGAAAAGGCAGAAGATCCATGCTTCATGAGCCTTGTGTGTCTGTGTCTTTCCCTACAGGGGCTTCTCCATACCCTGGAGTGCAAATTGACGAAGACTTCTGCCGGCGCCTCAAGGAAGGGACGCGGATGAGGTCACCAGAATACTCGACTCCAGAAATGTAATTTTCCGTTCTATTTCAGTATCTCTCCCTGTGTCCATTCTCTGTGCACAGCTCTTGCACAACTTGGATGGGATTTGCCAATCAATTCCATCCATTGTTGTTGCTTATAGACACCTTCAGATGTTAATGGGCTCTGGCAAGTACCTTATAAAATGTTATGAATAGTCAATACCAATTTACCACCAGAAATATGGGGGGATTGGAGAAGGCACGTGAATAACGGACGGCTGTTTTTCTTCCCTGTAGCTACCAAACCATGCTGGATTGTTGGCACAGCGTTCCAACAGAAAGGCCGACCTTCACGGAGCTTGTGGAGCGTTTAGGAGACCTGCTCCAGGCAAATGTACAACAGGTAGAGTTAAATGTTATGATTTGTCATCTGGTGAAGATAAGAATAAAAAACCCTGCGGGCAGGCGGGTGGACGGACGGACAGATAGGATAGATAGATAGATAGATAGATAGATAGATAGATAGATAGATAGATAGATAGATAGATAGATAGATAGATAGATAGATAGATAGATAGATAGATAGATAGATAGATAGATAGATAGATAGATAGATAGATAGATAGATAGATAGGTTCTACAGAGGAGAAGAAAAGTTGGCTTTTATATTTTTAAGGGGACACAAAGCTGCTGACAAACCTTCTGTTCTTCTTCCCCTCCCCAAAAGACACTCTGTGAGGTAGGTGGGGCTGTAAGACCTCAGAATGAGAGCTGTGACCAGCTGGTTTTGTGGAGAAGGAGAAGAATAAGGGTTGGTTTATATGCCATGCTTTTCTCACCCTTAGGGGGACCCAAAAGCAGCTGACAAACCTTCTGTCAGAAGGTTTAAATTTGAATGTGAAGACATCCTACTCAAACTCAAACGTCCACATTCGATCAAATTTTGAATGTTTAGAACATTCATGTGCTTCCCTGGAATGGTGTCTCTGGGCTATATCTGTTCGTCCAGGAAGGCTTTGTTTCCCAAACCCAGTTGTACTCGCAAGTATAAAAGTCTGAAAACTTCATTTACTCCTTTGAAGACCAACGGGTTCTTTGTCATCCAAATAATTTTAATTAGTTTCCAACAGTCGTAAAAAAATAATAAAAAAAAAACCTCCCCTGTTTCTCTTCAGCTCCAATTTGGACAAACACAAAACCCACTTGGGCTTTACACTCTTCATTCATTGCTCTGAGGAACTTTCACATAAAAGTCTTTATGCCTCACAAAGGCAATTATATAACAGCCGACTCTATAATAGCTTAATCAACTTTTTCTGTCCACTTTCCGTGGGGGGGGGGGGGGGCATTATATAATCTTCCCTATCTAGGTTCCTTTCTCTTCCCAACTAGCATAACGAATCAGTGAAGCTCAGATGATGAAGACCTAGTTTGTCATGTATTGAAAAAAAGAAAGAGAAAAAGAAAAGAGAAAAGCATAATTTGTAAGATTCTTAATATAACCAGGGGGCAGAAGAAAAAGAAAGAAAGAAAAAGATCATGATAAAGGACAGGACAACTTATTCTCATTTAGGGAGGAGATGCTGCCAAGGGTGGTCTGGGGATAGGACAAAGCTGCTTTGACTAATTGTTTGGATCTCATCCAGATGATGATTCCCTCTGAGACCAGACACTGGTCCCCCCCCCCCCCCGGTATTAATTACAATGATACGGTGGAAAATGAAAGTGAAAAGCTGTTTAGGGCTTCATCTGTGCGCTTTTGTTTCCTGACACACGTTGCTGAGTGCTACCTAGAGCATTTTTGCTGTCTGACAACGTGAGAAAAAGCAAACAAGTCTGCAGTAGAAACGGCGATGCTCAGGCATCCTAGCTTATTTCTCCTGGAAGAAGGACTTCCACTTGACGGACAGTTCCTGAGCAGATGGCACAAGCTGTGGTCACAGCTAAGGTTTAATCCAGCTTCAGTCCACTTTCAGAGCGAGAGAACACATCAGCAAAGTCACAAGTTGTTTTCTTGCAGTGTTCAATAACTCAGAAAATTCACCTTTGGGATGGAGAATGCGGAAAGAAAATTACTGGTCACTTTGCTGATGTGTTCTCTCACTCTGAAAGTGGACTGAAGCCGGATTAAACCTTAGGCGTGACCACAGCTGAGGTTTAATCCAGCTTCAGTCTACTTTCAGAGCGAGAGAATACAGCAGCAAAATGACAAGCGGTTTTCATTCAGTGTTAAATAACTCGGAAAATTCACCTTTGGGATAGAGAATGAGGGAAAAAAAATATTGGTCACTTTGCTGAGCCGGTTTGGTCTAGTGGTTAAGGAGCTGGACTCTTATCTGGAAATACTGGGCTCAACTCCACCCTCCTCCACGAAATCAGCCAAGTGACCTTGGGCTAGTCACAGCTCTCTTCTGAGCTCTCACAGCCCCACCTACCTTACAAGGTGTCTGTTGTGGGGAGAAGAATAGAAAGCTTTGTCAGCCGCTTTGTGTTCCCTTAACTGGGTGAGAAAAGTGGGATAGAAAAGCCAACTTTTCTTCTTCTGAAAATGGACTGAAGCTGGATTATTAAACCTTAGGTATGACCACAATCCTGGCAGATCCCAGGGTTTGGTCTGGTTGATACATGGACGGCAGACTGTCTGGGAAACCCAGATACTCTTAGCTATATCAGAAAGTCCAAAATATATATCATGGATGAAAGCAGTGGCAAATAACTTATGTATTGATTTTTTTTAAGTCCTTTATTGATTTGTTCATTCAAGTCACCAAGAGTTTGGCTTAATGCATCCTTTGCCTTTGACTGGCATGGGAAGGTCCATCAAAGAAGGCAGATGGGTAGACATAAAGAGAAGAAGCCTTAGATCTATTAGGGGGTTGTTTCATGTAGACTGAATTGCTCAAGGCAAAGGAAGAAAGATGTGTCTTGGGCATTTTTTTTTCTTTGAAGAAAGAAAGTAAAGAATTGGACCCCAAAGAGGCAAGACTTAGGTGGCCTCAAGCTAAGCTGCCTCAAATGAGATCTTGTGAGGTTATAGTATGATCTAAAATGCTTTTTATTCCTTCTTCTTTTGCATCCAGCTCCTTGGACAGTACAGACTTGGGTATAAAAATAGCATTGAGCCAACCAGACCACCTCCAAAGAGAAATCTTTGTTTGAGTTGGATAGCATGGCAGTGGTGGGGCAGAGAAGAACATGGAAGGGAGAATATGATGTTCTTCTTCTTAGTTTTCCCTTTTACTCCATCAATTTTGCCAGCCTCATCTCTGGTAGGAGCATACCAAGTGCCCCACAAACCTTAAATATAAACATATATGGGATGAGAGGCTAAAGAAACCCTCAAAACTGAGTTCAGTTGCTTTGCAAAGATGGTGAAGAGCAATTTCAGAAAAGGATGAGAGGACAAAAGAGAAAAAAACAACCTCTCCTAAAATTTTCAAGATAGGCAGTGCAGCCCACTGCTATCAGACAACATTCCCAGATACCTTAACAGGGTGCGCTTCTCATCCCAAAAATGTACACACTGCCACCTGGTATCCTGTTTTAGTAGCAGCAGGTGCCTTCAAGGCGATCACATGGACCATTTTGTGGCACAATAGTTCATGGAGGTGGCCCCACAGTATGACCATTTATTCCTGCTCTGCAAGAAGGCACTGCAAAAATGGCGCCTCGACAATTCAAAATGGAGATGGGAGGGCACCCCAGGTGAAGGTGCCTCCCCTGTCAACCACCTCTCCTGGATGTGAGAAGGCAGCCTCAAATTCAGCAGGACGTGACAACTATTCAAAACCCAAAATATTTCCCCTCACTTCCTAGACTGTGCACAGAATTTAAGCTTGCTGCCCGCAACCTATCTAATTTTTGACATTCGGTTTGATTTGAATAAAATATTCAAATATCTGAATTCATACAAATAAAGAAAAATGAATGTCTGGAAATTTGAACTAATACAAATACATTCGTATCTATTTGTTTGAATATTCAATATGTATTCAATGATATGAATCGTGTACACATCCATACACATCTGTATACATCTGTACCCATCCCATTTTTATCCTGTACACATCCCGTTTTCATTCCGTACCTGTCCATATGGATGCGTATGGATACGCACAAGATGCATACAGATGTGATGCACACATATCTGTACACATACGAATGTCCAAATTATTCATACAAATAACTCAACATTTTCATATTTGTATGAATACTAAAAACAAATGTCTACGAATGTCCAAATTCTTCCAAATAACTAATATTTTGAATATTCATGCGCCTCCCTAGACAGAACATCTTCATTTCCCTTCTCAGTGCTGGCCAAAAGTGAGGAGCAAAAGATCCCATTTTAGATGTAACTTTGACGGTCCTCTTCATGCCCCACGGCAGCCATCTTGTGATGGTCACCTACAATGCTTCCTCAACGCTCAGTTTTCAATTTCCTTTTTTCCCTCCCCTGGATGGTGAAATCTGTAGGATGGGAAAGACTACATTCCACTGAATATTACGCTGTGCCCAGATGGAGATTCCAACCCCAAGATCTGCATCCACGAAGAAAATGTGAAGAACTTCATTCATCGCTGGAGTGCAGTGGAACCATGGTAAGGAAGCAGCCAAAGAGACCATTTCCCACCCCCCTTTTTGTTTCTCTGGCTCTCTCCTGGTCACCTGCATATGATGTTCTCTGGGTAGACATAGAAGTCCCATCTAGAATTCCAATCCTTTCCCAGAAGCAACCTGCTCCTCAGATACTTGGCATGAGGGCAGGGCCGGTTCTAGCAAATGAGGTGCCCAAAGCAAGGAGACAGTGTCTGGCCTATCCCGTAATTCTAACAGAGAAGGCCTAAAATGAAAGTAAGGCCATGGTCACACCTTCCCTTTAAACCTTCTTCAGTCCCTCTTCAGTTCTGACTGCTCACATCTGTCTGGGATGGTTTAGGAAATCCTGCATTGAGCACGGGGTTGGACTCAATGACTCTAGAATAGGGATGTGCAGAAATGGGTTCTTTTGCATTCAATCCGTAGCGAATGAAATGGAAGAAAATTCATATTCATTTGGATCGATCCCCTTTGAATTTGCTAGGAGTCTATTTGATATGAATGTATTTCTCCGATTTGTTCAAATACCCAATACGAACGCATATCTGTACGATACACATCCCGTAAGATATCCACTCTGAAAGCATCAAATCTGCCCTGAATCCACTTTGAATCCACTCTCAATCCATGTTGAATGCACTCTGCAACCATTACAGATGTGACCGATGCAGCCACTTTCCCACTTCCCCATTCCACAAATGTTCGGAAGCATTCATACAAATACGAGTATGAATATTGCAACATATGATTCTTGTGCAGATGTCCAAATTCATATGAATTCATATGAATAATGAATGTTACAAATATTCTTGCACATCCATACTCTGGATATAACTCTATAATTCTATGATTTTATGATTCATTTCTATCTGATTTGTGGACTTTCCACCCTGAGTTATATCCATTTTATTCTACAAATAAAATGGATAGAAATGAAAAATTTGAGCAGTCCAACCTGAAGATGGAGCGGAGAAGGAAGATGTGACCATGACCATAGCAGCAAGAGGCTGTGCATTTCTGCAGTAGCAGCTCAATTTCTTCTCAAAGACATTCAAGACACTCCTTTGGTGGGGCAAGGAAACTTCAAGGACGTTAGAAGTGCCTCCCTTCTTCTGTTGACTTACTTTTTGTGCAAGGAAATAGCTTTGCTCCTCAGGGTGGGGAGGGAATTGGGTCTTTGTTTTTTTAAAATATTCCCAGACACATTTTGGACAGCGGCTCTTGTTTCCATTTTATGGAAGGATAGTTGAGAGTAAAGAACAGGAGATCTTTTGGGAGGCCACATAGCTCACTAAGCATTGGAGTCCAGGTTTCTTGGGTGTAACCACAGCGTTCTAGGGCAGTGAAATCTAAAGGTTTCTGAAGGAGCTTCTAAAAATCTTTGTTTGTGTCTCTTTCCATTAAAATTATGGATTGCGGCCTCTGAGCTCCTTGGTGGGTGACCACGCACAGGTCAGATTAGAATAGCACTCCACCAAAGTTTTGAAAAAGAAATGTTTACTTGTTTACTGAATTTCTCCACCCTCCCAATAATCAAATATTCTCTGGGCAGCTCCAGAAAGAAAGCTTTGCCCAATGAGTTTATGGGTCTCCAAAAGATTGTGCGCATGTCAAAGCTTTCCTTGAAACAATCCGATCCTGTCAACGTAGGACTGTCAATTGTACAGACTTTTCTTCTAGTCAAGACCCCAAAGAATTCCCCTCACTTTCTAGACTGTTCACAGAATTTATGCACGCTGCCCACAACCTAGGGTGTTTCCGCACTTCCTTTCCCATCCGCTGGATGGGAAAGGAGCGCAATGACCCGACGTTTAATGTTCGCACTTGCGAGCACTAACCACTAACAGACTAAGCCCCTCATGATCGGTCACTCACCTGAGACCGGTCCCAGGGCCGGTCCTCTTCTGGGTGCTGCCAGTTTGGCTGTGGTGCCCTCTGTGACTGCAAGACACCTCAGACGACCCCGGATCACAGGAAGAGGTGAAAACGCTGACTGCCTGGATGCTCCAGGTAAGCTTAGGCTTAATGTTGGTAGAGGTGTAGAGCACAATTTCATGCTCCACACCTAATCTCATGAGCCATTTTGGTCTAGTGGTTAAGGAGCTGGACTCTTTTTTTGGGAATACCGGGTTTGATTCCACACTCCTCCATGAAGCCAGCTGGGTGGCCTTGGGCTAGTCACAGCTCTCTTCTGAGCTCTCACAGCCCCACCCACCTCACAGGGTGTCTTTTGTGGAGAGAACAGAAGCTTTGTCAGATACTTTGAGCCCCCTTAAATGGGTGAGAAAAGTGGGGTAGAAAAGACAACTCTTCTTCTTCTACTCAACTGTTAGTGGATTTTGGAGATGCAAGAGACTCTTGGTGTCTGTAGCAGCCTCCTCCAAGTGCAGATGCTCTCCCCAGAAGTTCACTAATTGTTGACTACCAGCCTAAGTGTGAAGAGGTCTCCGGTCCCATGGGCACAGGATAGTCAATTGTAAAGACTTTTCTTCTATTCAAGACCCAAAATATCTCCCCTCGCTTTCTAAACTGTGCACAGAATTTAAGCATGCTACTTGCAACTATCTGACAGAACATCTTCATTTCCCTTCTCAGGGATGGCCAAAAGTGAGGAGCAAAAGATCCCATTTTAGATGTCACTTTAAAGTTCCTCTTCATGCCTCATGGCACCCATCTTGTAGTGGGCACCTACAATGCTTCCTCACAATTTTGCACATGATCACAAGTATGGGAGAGGCCAGATCCCTTTTCGGCTTCTCACAACATCACAAAGGCTATGTGCCCATGGCTGACCAACTAGCATTCTTCTGTTCTCCTTGCCTTTCAGCCTTAACTCCAAGAATCGGCCGCTCAGTGTGAAGACATTTGACGAGATGCAAGTAGAAAAAGAGAAGGCGATCCATGATGTAAGTTTGGGTTGAATGGTTCTTTCCCACCACGTGCTAGGCAACTTCTTTTAGATCTCCATAGGAGAATATTCCTGTTCATCTGACACAGAAGGTTTTCTAGGATATGAGTGAGGTCCTAGCAAGAAAAGCAAGGTATGGCCTGCACATTGCTGGATCAGGCCACAGTCCAGCATCCCATCTCACATAGTAGCCACCAATTGCTTCTGGGCATCTCAGGCAGAAGATGAAGTCAAAACCTTCACCTGCCCTTGAATCTGTGCAAATGGCCGTTAGAGGCCTCCTGCCTGTCTCTCCAACCTGGAGGAGGTACCTAGGTATCCATTCTAGTAACCATTGATACACCTGTCCTCCATGAATTTACCTAATCCTTTCTTAAAGCTAAGAAATTCATGTAAATACACCACAGTAGCTTCTAGGCTTGCTTGAAGACATCTCAGGGGACCAGGAAGCCTTTAACCTCTCCCCTGGCACATCCCCCTTTGCGCCTTGTCATCATCAAAACTTGGATTTCAGTAGACCGAAGCCTCTGAGGTTTCCATAGCTACCATCTGTCACTGTTCTGCTTCTAAAATGTTTCCCACCAGGATTAGAGCTCAAGCAGTTGAATTCTGATTTTCCATTGATTGCTGACTGACAGAACATTTCTCTGTTTGTCTTCTGTCTGATTGTTGTTGTTGTTTAACTGCATCTCCTTTCTCCTTTTTGTACCCAGTGGCTACAGTAAAGTTACGAAAGTTTCCATAGCAATGGAGACTCCAATCTATGTTTTCTTCTCTGGGAGGTTTGTTTTAATACTAAAAGAGAGAAAACCAAAGTTTCTTTAGAGCTCTTCAGTAGCCTCATTAATGGCAGTTTTAATCTGAGTTGCACTAGCTGACTTAGGGAGTAGCGGTGTGCACAAATATAGTTTGGGGGATTTGATTGGATTCGAATGGTTAAAATTTGAATCTATTCGTTCAAATTTTCAGTTTGAATTTGCACTCGCAAATGTCAACAACATTCCTGTATGTGCCTGTATGCCTTACATATCCCATACGCATCTGTACACTTCTGTACGCATCCTGTATTTATCCCATACGCAACCCTTTTTTGTCCTGTACGGATCCGTACAAATGCATATGGATGCAGGAAGGATGCCTACATACAAGTACCTGTCGTGTACGAACCCTTACACATACGAATGTCTGAATAATTTGAAAAAGTAGATTCAAAAATTTGAACTTTGTTTGAAAGTTTAAATTTGAATTTTTGGACATTTGATTCAAATTCAAATGTTGAAAATTGGTCAAATTCAATCGAACTTCAAATGTCTTTGAATATTTCAAAAAGGAAGCCTAGCAATAGGGACATGCTCTGATCCTCCCAACCAAATGCCCAAAGAAGATCCACAACTGGAAAAGGAGGTAAAGGAGGTATCCCAAAAAGATAGGGTAGTTATAATGGGGGACTTCAATTATCCTTAAATAGATTAGGTGAACTCCTGTTCAACTCAGGAAAGAGAAAGAAAATTCCCAGACCTGAGGCCTTTTCGCACAGGCCTTTTCCGAACGCGTGGAAGACAGCTCCGGACGAGGCATTCGCATTGCCCCAGCGGGGCTTGCGCCGCCTCGCGTCCGGAGCTGTCTTCCACGCGTTCCAGATGCAGAGCACTTTAAAGTGCTGTGCATCCGTTCCGACGTGGACGAGCCGCCCCGGCGCGTTCCGGGAGAGAAGCCATCGGCACGCCCCCAGGGCCCGACTTGCCGGGCTGGCGATTGCGCCAGAGCGGCGAAGCCGGTAGACGGGACCCACCGAATTGGGGTTCCCCTTTCCCATCTGCCAGGGTCAGTGACCCTGGCAGATGGGACAGGGGAACCCCGATTCGGTGGGTCCCGTCTGTCATCCCCGACGGCGGCCGGGACGTGGCTCCTTCCCAGGTCCGGCAGCCCCAATGGGGCTGCCGAAGCCGGGGAGCCACCAGCATCGGCTTCCTGTACCCCTTTCCAGGGTGGCAGGAGGCCGATGTTGGGCTGGCTGTAGGCGAGGAACGCCTTGGTCAACCGGAGCGCATCGCTCTGGTCCCCCAAGGGTCCCCCCCGCCCCCATCGCGGCCATCTGTGGGGCGCGGGCGCCCCGCAGATCAGTCCCACCACCCCCCCAGTCCCCAAAACCCCCACTCCCAACCACCCTCCGAGCCCGATCGGGCCCATCTTTGCTGTGTGGGTGCCTACACCGAGGCACCCACACCGCGAAGATGATTCCCCCCCCTCCCCCTGCTTGTCCAATAGGGGGCTTAGGTGGGCTGCGTGCTGCACGCTCCCAGCATGCCCCCCCTCATTCTGAGCCTGGACAGCGACGAGGTAAATCCTCCGTCGCGCGCGCGTCCTCCCGGGGCCCTGGGGAAGGGGGGGAATCATCTTCGTGGTGTGGGTGCCTCGGTGTAGGCACCCACACAGCGAAGATGGGCCCGATTGGGCTCGGAGGGTGGTTGGGTGTGGGGGTTTGGGGGACTGGGGGGGTGGGGGGACTGATCTGCGGGGCGCCCGCACCTAGATCCAGGCGCTCGTGTCCCGCAGATGGGCACGATCCGTGTGGTGGGGAGGCGTTTGAAGATCGGAGCCAGGGGCTCCGATCTTCGAAGGCCTTCTGCCCCATACGGACCTTGCCCCGGGCCCTCCGATGGGCACCTGGGTGCCCGGGCATCTTCCTGCTAGTTGCACAGGGCCTGATGAAGCCCCGTACAGCTGGCAAGACACGGAGCAGCCGCTTGACAGTGCTGCCCGCCCCTTGGGTGCTCTCACCCAATGGGCAGCAGCGCTGCCGGCCGAATCCCCGCCCCTGGCCGTCCTTTGCCGGCCAAGACAGTTCCGGACGCTTTTAGTATTCGCACACAGGCACGCCGGAACGCATTTACACACGTTCCGACGCCCCTGTGTGTGAATGCTGAAAGCGTCCGGAACTGTCTTAAGCTGCCCGCGTTGCAGTGCGAAAATCCCTCTGCTAAATGACTATTCCATGGAGCAAATGGTCATGGAACCAACCAGGCGAAAGGCAGTCCTGGACTTGACCCTAAGTAATGCTCAGGACCTGGTAAGGGACGTCACTGTGGCTGATCCAATTGGGAACAGTGACCACAATGCAATAACCTTCAACTTCAATACAGGGAGTAATTTCTTAATAAAGTCTAACACAGAGACCTTAAACTTTCATAAAGGAAACTTCCCCAAAATGAGGAAACTAGTAAAAAGGAAACTGAAAGGGAAAGTTAGAAGAGTTCAATCACTTCAAAATGCATGGAGACTACTTAAAAACACAATAATGGAAGTGCAACTAGAATGCATTCCTAAAAGAAGAAAGGGGACTTCTAGGTCCAAAAAGAAACCAATGTGGCTCACAAATGCAGTGGATGAAGTCATTAAAAACAAGAAGAGTTCATTTAGGAAATGGAAGGCTTGTCCAAATGAGGAGAACAGGAGGGAACATAGACACTGGCAACACAAATGCAAGACGGCCATTAGGAAAGCTAAGAAAGATTTTGAGGAGCACATTGCTAAAAACATCAAAAGAAATAACAAGAACTTCTATAAGAATATCAGAAGTAGGAATCCAACCAGGAAACTAGTTGGACCATTAGATGGTAAAGGACAGAAAGAGATAATTAAAGAAGACACAGAGATTGCAGAGAGACTAAATGAATTCTTTGCCTCCATATTCACGGAGGAAGACAGAGGACTCATGCCAGTAGCAGAGATAACCAAGGAAGAGGTCCTTGCATGTCTTAATAAACTAAATGTTAACAAGTCACCGGACCAGCAGAGGGTTGCTGATTCGATCCTCAGTCTCTCCCCAGAAGCAGGAAATGGCAAACCACTTCTATATCTCTGCAAATTTCTTCTGTATCTCCATGGAGTTCGCTGCGCCATCAACCATGTACCCAATAATACAATATTAAGTGCCTTGCAATACAGATTCCTTGGCATCACCAGTCAGATGAAAACCACATGCAGTGATATGCTGGTCATTCTAGAAGGAAAATTATCACCCTAACCCTAACCCTGAGGCAAATCCTCTCACCACTGGGGCCACTACCACAAAGGCCCAGTCAAAGCATAGAAAGGTGACTGGACTTTTCAGTAATCATGGTGCTCAAAGGGAAGGACTGATGCAGTTGATCTTCTCTAAGTTTCTTTGACTCTGTTCTTTAAAATCTAAATCCCATTAATATTCCTGTTTTCTTCATGTCAGTTTGCCTTAACTCCCTTTGGTGAGCACCTCTCTTTTCATGCATTGCCGTACAAAAAGATTCCTCCCTCTCTTTTTACCTGAAAAGCTAGAATGGTGCAGCCTCTCTTTGCTTTTAGATCAAGGTGACATTCTAAAATAACAGGGCTGCTAATGAGCTCTGAATTGCTGTGGGAATTTCTCCAGGAAGGTCTCTCAAGCCATCCACTTGATGGTGTTCATCACGATCGGTTTCCATGGAATGTGTCAAAAATAATTTCAAATCTTTGCCTCAAATAATTATTCAGGGAGGCTCTAAGTGCATTCAGGCCCTGCTCTGCTTCTGCTGTGGCATTCTATGAAGCTGATGGGGAGGAGAGTCAGATCAGACAAGAGGAAAGATTTCTTCACCCAGAGAGTCATCGGTCTGTAGAATTGGGTGCCAGAAGAAGTGGTAACAGCAACCAGCCTAGATGGCTTTAAGGAAGGGTTAGACAAAGGTATGGGTGACAGATGTATCAACGGCTATTAGAATGGATGCCTAAGTATATCTTTTAGGCTCGGGGGACAAGCAGGATGCTTCTAAAGCCATTTGCTGGAATTCGACAGCAGGAGAAGGTTTGCCCTTGTCTCTGCTTGAGATGCCCATGGGCAATTGGTGGGCCACTGTGTGAGACACGATACTGGACTAGGCTGTGGCCAGATCCAGCCGGGCTCCTCTCATGCTCTTATGTTCTGGTGCTCAGGAAACTGAATTGCCCTTATGAAGCAATAGGTTCATGGATGATCCCAGGAAAGTGCCAATCCAAATGCAGTTAGCAAACTTTGGGGACATTTGCCCTAAGTATGGAATGGACTAGAAATGTGCACAAAAGGATAAATCCACACTCATTTTGCTATTGAACTGAACAACCAAAATTTTGTTTCCTCACAGATTTGCTATATCAAACATCTAGATGTTTGCATTTGCATACAAACATTTCATGAAGTTCTCACAACTTTTTCCAATTGAAAAAGTCCTTTTTCATGACCAAAACATGGCAAAATACGAATATTCATAGTTTTCATGTTCACGAATATCCAGATTTTTAACTCAACGTGAATGTTCGCAAAGTCAAATATTTGATCAAATTTGCAAATGGGAATGCATATGAGACTTGTACAAATTTGGAATGTTACGATTATTTGGTAATATTTGAGCCAGGTTGGTCTAGTGGTTTGGGAGTACCGGGTTTGATTCTGCACTCCCCCATAATGCCAGCTGGGTGACCTTGGGATAGTCACAGCTCTATTCTGAGCTCTCACAGCCCCACCCACCTCACGGGGTGTTCTGTTGTGGGGAGAAGAACAGAAGGTTTGTCAGCTGCTTTGAGTTCCCTTAAATGGGTGAGGAAATGGGGTAGAAAAGCCAGCTCTTTTTCTTCTTCATGCACATCCCTACTTCTGGGCAAGGGGCAACCAGCTTCTATGTCTATTAAGCCTATCAAAAAAATGCAAGGTGGGTTTCGAAAGACCTCAGCTCTAAGCATTCAGTGGCCCAGTCTATTTTAGCTTCCCTAATGGGGCCCAAACTCTTAAGACTCCCTTCTCCATGGCCTCTCCCTTCTCTCTCCACATGCATCTAGAATTTCAATGTGAGGAAGGCAAAGGAAGGAGGGAAATGATAAAGCCGTTTCTTGTATATTTAGCCCACCCTCACAATACCATCTGTGTACATTAACGTTATATGGATTTTTAAACTTACCCAGTTTTCTCTCTCTCTCTCTAACTGCTATCTTCATAAAACCAACAGAGGAAATAATTAACAAGCTAAGTGCTGAGCAGCAGCATTAAACGAAACTACAGGCAGCTGCAGGCCAGGTGGCGGGGAATGGAGGCAGGGATGGTGGCGGCTTCGCTGCCAAGATTATTTATTTATTCATTCATTCATTTTCAAATCAAATTCAAGGTAAGAATGCCACAAGAGGCAATTCTTAAACCTCTTAAGCCACTACATCAAGAGGGTTTGGGTTCTTCAGCTTCATGTCTGGCCTCATTCCCACATCCTATATCTCACATCCCATGCCCCATGTTCCACATTTCATATCTCACTACATCATCAAGGTAGTTCTTGAGTGTCTCCCCTTAAAATCCAGAGAAGCTCACCCTGGATTATGCTGCAGTCCATCTAGTCCAGCTTCCTGTCTCACACAGTGGCCTACCAATAGCTTCTGTGCGATCTCAAGCAGAAGATTAGGGTGAAACCTTCACCTGCTCTCGACTCCCTGCAAATGGCCTGAGTCATCTTTCTCGTCTCTCCAACTCAGGGAAGGGTCCTTCATGAGTTTGTCTACCCCCTTCTTAAAGCAATTCAGGCTAGTGGCCACCACAACCCCATCTGGTTGTAGATTCCACAGAGCAACGTCTGTTGGATAAATACTTCACAGAGTCACACACCTGGTCCCTGGCGTTGGGTGATAGTGAAAATATTTTTTCACTATCTACCTTTTCCACGTGATTTTACAAACTTTGGTCAGATCCTTCAAGAATGAATAGATCTAGGTGTTGCACCACGATTAAGGATTTGCTTGAATATTCATATGAATTCATCCAAATTTGGACATTCATGCACATTCATATGAATAGTTTGGATATTCATTAAACTGGGGAGGTGAGAACACCTGCAATGGAGCCAGATTGCATTCAACATGGATTGAGAGCAGATTAGAAGTGGATTCAGGTCGGATTTAGCACTTTCAGAGCCCGGACTTGTTACGGAGTACATATTGGATATATATTTGTTCATATCGGATACATATTGGACATTCGTACAAATTTGTATGAATATATTCATACTGAATAGAATCCTACCCCATTCAAAGGGGATCTATTCATACAAATGCAGATTTTCTGATATTCATTATGAATTGAATGTCAAAAACCCCGTTCGTGCCCATCCCTAACCCTGATCTCATAACCCTTCTCTTTCCTCTTTTTCAGGAATGTGAATCAGACAGCGGGATGGTGCTGACTTTGGATGAAATAAAAAGTCGGAAAAGGTTGGAGATCCGTTCCTGGCCTTACGGGATCATGGCTCTGGCGTGAGTACCCCAAGTGATACCAAAGCCCTCTCACAAAGTCAGCATGCAGATAGCAGGTCTCTGTCCTGAAATCCAATCCCAAATAAGAATCAGTGCAGAAAGGGTCTAGGTCTGGATCTAGACTGCCACCCCATGGAAATAGGGGGGGGTCCTATTTGAACTAATATGAATTTTCATACATTCAATTCGATACAAGTCTAATGCAAAAAAATCCATTCGTGCACGTCCCTAGCACAAATATCCGTAGCATTCAAACTTTTTACGAATTTGGACATTTGCATTTGGATCGAGTGTTGGCACATTCAAAGGCCATCATGTGAATTCATATCAAATGTTTTGATACATTCATATGAAGCTTTGCATGGAGTTCATATGGAATTGAACATTCGTATCCAATAGGAACGCTATCACATTTGAAGGGGATGTATTCAAACAAATACTAATTCTCTTGCATTAGATTAGATACAAATCAAATAAAAAAAATTGAGCACATTCCTAGCACAAATATTCATAACATTCAAAATTTGTATGGATTTGGCCAAATTTAGACATTCAAATTCGAATTGAATGTTGGCACATTCAAAGACTGACATTCGAATCCAAATTGAATGTTTTGATACATTCGTATGAAGCTTCATATGAAGCTTTGTAAGCACTTCGTATGGGATTGAATATTAGATACAAATCAAATACCAAAAAATGTGTACATCCCGAGTCTATGGAGCTTTATGGTCATTTTGTGGTCTTCTGCAAACCAAGGCCGGACTGAGTGGCCAAGATTCCCATTGTGTGGGGGAAACCCTGGACCAGCAAGAGCCACCTGATGGGCCACCAGAAGTTAAATCGAGGAAAGGGGGCACCCTAAGAGTGGGAGATCTCTTTCTGCTAGCAGAGCCCCTTGTCCCTTGTCCCATTTGGATTTCCGTATTCAAATGAATACAAATATCTTGAGTTATTTGTACAAATAATTTGGACATTCATATCTGTACAGGTGCATACACACCTTGTATGTACCTGTATGCATTCCATACACATCATATGCATCCGCACAGAATGCATACCAGATGCGTACGGCTGTGTATAGGATGTATACAGGTACGTATGAGATGCATAGGTATCGTAGAGATACAAATACATACAAATGTATTTGTCTCGAATTGAATGTCTGGACATTCATTTTTAGTTATTCATAAAAATTTAGATTTTTGAATATTTGATTCATTATGAATTGAGTGTCAGAAACTGCATTTGTTTGCACCCCTAATTCGTACAAATTTGTACGAATATCCAATATGAGTGCGTACGTATCCGATACATATCTCGTAAAATATCCATTCTGAACACATCAAATCTGCCCTGAATCCACTTCGAATCCACTCTTCAGCCATGCTGAATACACTCAGGATCCATGGCAGATGTGACTAGTGCAGCCACTTTCCCACCTCCCCATTTCAAGAATGTTCCAAAACCTTCATATTCATACAAATGTCAATGTACGAAAGTCCTAACATTTGATTCATGTAGAAATGTCTGAATTCATACAAATAACGAATGTTACAAATATTCATGCACATCCCTAACATGGACCCATTGCAGAAGTGAAGCAAGTCACCAAGCCAAAAGTGGCAGCCCTGATGGGTCAAAGGTGGGCAGCCAAGAGGCGGACCTGGCAAGGTTGCCACTTACCTGGACAACCTGGTGCTGTCTCTTCCGTTGCCACTTCAGCTGATTAAAGGCCAAAGTCCCAATTCTGGCCTGCTTTGAGCGGCTAGTCCCACCTTCACTCTAGAAAGCTCCAGAAGGCGATGCCATGGGACCCTTCCAAGGGTCTTCTAAGTGTTGGTTAAGCTGAGAGGCAAATTATTTGCCCGGGAGCTTCCAGAAGATGAAGCCCGACATGTGAGCCTTTAAGTTGGGCCAGACCTTTAACCCGGAAGAAGCTCAGACACAGGGAAGGCTTCCCACCTGCCCACAAACGTGACAACATGGCCCTGGAGAGGACCTCTTCCCTTCCTTCCGGCCTTGTTGAGGCTAGCAGGGAAGGGAGACGTCACCCTTGTTAATGATATCTCTCCCACGATCAACAACATTTATTCTGGACCCATTACAAACGGTTCTTCTTCCCTTATACAAAACCTCTGGAAAGCCTAGCCTGTTTTCCAAGCAGGGTGGCTCTTGAAGGACCAAGCCCTTCCCTCCCATCCCAAACTGAGGCAGCTTATTTGTCTTGCTTTGGTGAAGCCGAAGGAGGATGAAAATGGCAGGATTCCAAGCAAAAAAAGGCTCAAGGCCAGAAGTTTGGAGAAGGCAAATATAAAACCCTATGTGTGGAAATCCTGTTGGACAAGAAGTGTCTATCAGGTGTCGGGGGGGTGAGGGAAGGGGGAAGGGGGCACAGCATCTGAAGAAGTATCTTGTATTGGCATTGGCGTTTATATACCAGTTTTCCATAAAGTGCCCCTCTGAAGCAAGAAAATACAATTCAACGCTAGACATGTGCACAAATTGAAATGTAGTAGTTTGGTTCACTTTGAACCAATGCTTTTTTCCAAACTACAGAGTGGTTCAGTTTGGTCCAGTGGTTAGGGAGCTGGACTCTTATCTGAGAATACTGGGTTTGATTCTATCCTCCTCCACAAAGCCAACTGGGTGACCTTGGGCTAGTCACAGCTCTCTTCTGAGCTCACACAGCCCCACCTGCCTCACAGGGTGTCTGTTGTGGAGAGAAGAATAGAAAAGCTTTGTCAGCCGCTTTGAGTCCCCTTAAATGGGGGAGTAAAGTGGGTAGAAAAGCCAGCTCTTCTTCTTTGGGCAAACCGCTTGGTTCACTGCAAACTACAAACCACAAACTGGCCAAATTGGTTCAGCACATCTCTTTGAACCCACAAGAATTGATTAATAAATAAATTAATTAATTAATAGGACAGGCAGGAAATGGACAGAAATGGCATACAATTTCCCATAATGCCTTTGAAATCCTGTGCTATTTCACAGGAATTATGGGAAATGGAGTGTACATTTTCCAGGGTTTGCTATTATCCATGGTTTACGTTATCCTCTGTGAGGTTTGGGTGGTTACGAGGATCTGGCCGTATATAAGAAATTCATAGCCATGCGAACCATGCAAACACCCCAGTTTGCTGCTAACTGTGAAACAGCTGAACAATTTCAGCACCTTTCTGTGCCGAATTATCTTCAATTTCTCATTCTGCATCTTGGTTTGAGCAGAAGATGGCAATTGCTTTAATCTCACAGGCTTACTCCAGGAAATGAAGTTGAACAGGAGCTCATTTAAGGGAGGAGGGAGGGGGAAACCTTCCTTTTAACAAAAGAAACTACCATTCACATTGGATCCACATCTGGTTCCCTGTCATTCAAGCTATCATTTATCTCCAGTTGCTTGCTTTCAGGAAAGGAGATGATTCACCAATGTTGGTCTTCCACATGTCCCTCACCAACATCTCCTAGGGTTCCCTTCTTACTGGGGTTGGCAAAGAATCCCCAGAGCTGAATGATAGATCTTTGGTAACATCTAGGAGACCATAGTTTGAGGACCACTGAGTAGAAGACATTACACACTTGTCTTTCATGCTAAAGTATCTGCAGATTTCTTCCACCATTTCCTGGTGCAGTAGCTATCACTTTTCCCCTCACCGTATTCTAACTTGACGTTACCACCATGGGAAACACAAAATGGCGGCCAGGATGTTGATACTTAGATGGCTTCCAGAGGCGAGGGTGCTGTTAATGTCAAGCGCCTCCCCCTCTCCAAGGAGAACTGTTGGAGATCTGTGGATAGACTACCATGCCGTGAAGAGACTTGTGGCAAAGCAACAGTGATCCCAAGTTAAATTCTGTCCTGTGTTTTGGTAGCAGCACTTTAAATTCCTCCTGGAAAGTCCTTGAGCAAAGCCATCAGTTTAAGCTCTTGGCTTTGCCCTGTTTTTGTCATACCTCATTAGGCTCAGAAATAATTAAGCCTGAATTTTTTTTTACTTGAGGACTAAGATACTCCCTCAGCAGGACTCAGAAAAGGTTCTTCAGGCTCTCGAGTACCATAGTACAGCAAACATTTCGCAGGCAACACCACGTTGCCCTGGAGGCATGTCTTCCTGTGCAATCAAACCAGGTAGTCATTCCTGGCAAGAACAGCCTTCTAGCACCACTCCAAGCTGTTGGGAAGCAAATTGTAACTATTAATGGCTTGTGGTGTGGCTTCTTCTGGCAGCCTGCATTTCCCATTGACTCAGCAGCAAAGCTAAATTCTGTGCTCCAGAGGGCCAAGCTCAGCAACAGGCTAAGGACCTGAGCAGTAAAGCCCTCAGGGCTATTGTTTTGGACTACAGCTGAGGGAGGTGCACAAATATTCGTAACTTTTGATATTTGTACAAATTTGTACAATTCTGTACATTCATACATGAATCAAATGTTTCAACATTCATACAATTACATTCGTATTCATACAAATGGCTTCAGAACATCTGTGAACCTGGGGAGGTGGGGGGTGAGAGTGGATTCAAAGTGGATTCAGAGCAGATTTTACACTTTCAGAGCACGTATGTTACAGGATACATATCAGATATGTATTGGATATGTATGGATATGTATCAGATACATGCTGGATACGTATGCATTCGTATCAGATATTCATATGAATTCGTATGAATACATTTGTATCAAATAGAATCCAACCAGATTTGAAGGGGATCTGTTTTGAATGAATATGAATTTTCTTACATTTGCTTTGACACAAATCAAATGCAAAAAAACCCATCTGTGCACATACCTAATACAACTTCCATAAGCCCTTGCCTACAGCATAAAATGCAGGGATGAGTGGTTTGGGTGTATCTAGATCAACACGCACAAGCATATACACACACATGTCTATTTGCAGTTGCACTAGGCTGTTAGATTTCCCCCATCATTTTTATCCCTTCACATAAAACATCTTTAAGGAAGTTCACTGCAAGCTGTGAACCAGCTGCAAATACAACAGGAAGCATAGAAAACAAAAGTTAGAGAGAACATTCCTGTCATCAGAGGGAACATTCCAGAAGGCAGGAGCCACCACACAGAATGCCCTGCAGCAACTAGCTGTAAGGTACAGTTTTTGCTGAATGGGAAAGGAGCGCAATGAACCAACGTTGACTAGCGCTCACACTTGCAATGCTAGTCAACTTTGCCCCTTCCCTCCCCTCGTCTTCTGGGTGCCACCATTTTGGCTGCGGCACCCTGTAGAACTGTGTATGTGTCAACACCATTGCCATGACAGCACTGACACTCTGCACATGCACAGTTGCATCTATGGTCATCCAAGGTGACAGCACTCTTGCAAGGCACCTTAGACGACCCCAGAGAACTGGAAGAGGTGTGAATGCCCACTGCCTGGACTCACCAGGTGAGCTTTCAGCTAAGGTTGGTAAAGGTGTGGAGCATGATTTCCACCACTAGGGCATGATTAGGGAACTTCTGGGAAGGCGTGGGGTTGTTGGAGGCTGTAACAACCTCCTGAAGGTGCAGATGGTCTCCCCCAGAAGTTCCCTAATCATGCACTACGGGCTGTAGTGCAAAAAGTCCTCAGCTTGGTTGCTGAGTTGACCAGGGAAAAGCGGGAGTAAATGTCCGTAAACAGAGAATATTAAAAGTATACAGAACCCAAAGTCTGTGGGACTGCTCTAAACTGAGGGTGTGCACACACAGCCCGGGTGACAGGAGTACTTTAAATCTGCCAGAGATAGTTAATCACAGTGTTTGCCTGTCTTTGCTCTGACTCGGGAGCAAATATTAAATGTCATTGTTCCAAGAGGCGCTCTTTAAATACTAGCTGACAGTGTCACTCCCAGATGTGTGCTGGCTGTGGTGAGCCAAAAACACAAGCAGAGTCCTTCTCCCTAAGTACTGGGAGTTGGTGAGACTTGGAGATTCTCTTTTCTTTGCCAACTGAAGCTTAATAACGGCCCTTTTTATCTCCTGCTGCAAGGCTCATATAGGCAGAGAACACAGATGCAGAGGTATCTTCTCGATTTCTTGCATCTCCACTGTCCAGTTTAATTCCTGGCAAATTAAAAAGGCAACAGAGGCGGGCAGCCGGGCACAAAGGCTATCCAGAGGCGGGTGATATATTGAGATAAGAGGAACGGATGGAGATAAAAGGTCTGCAGAGAGAGTTTGGGATAACAGGGTGGCAGAGAAGGAGATGAGGGCATGTTTGATACTGAAACAAGGGGCGTTTTCACACCTCCCTTCTCATCCACTGAATGGGAAAGGAGCGCAATGGCCCAGCATTAACAACCTAAGCCCCACATGACTGGTCACTCACCAGAGGCTGATCCTAGGGTCGGTCCTCTTCTGTGACTGCACGTGCATTAGCATCATTGCCACGATGACAATGATGCCCTGTGCACATGCAGTCATGTCTACGGCTGTCCAAGGTGCCAGTGCACTTGCACGGCACATCAGACGATGCCGGAGCACCAGAAGAAATGTGAATGCCCGCTGCCTAGACGCTCCCGGTAAGCTTAGGGTTAATGGTGGTAAAATTAGTGAACTACTGGGGAGACAGGGAGGGCTTGCAGATGCCCTTCCCCAGAAGTTCACTAATTGTTGACTACCAGCCTAAGCGCAAAGAGGCCTAAGGGCTGGGCAGCCTTTGTGGGAGAGGTCTCTGCTCCAAGGCACAGATGGTGTCTCATCTGAATATCTGCAAGGCCTATATTTGCA
Organism: Aspidoscelis tigris stejnegeri; assembly: GCA_023333525.1. Classification (NCBI taxonomy): domain Eukaryota; kingdom Metazoa; phylum Chordata; class Lepidosauria; order Squamata; family Teiidae; genus Aspidoscelis; species Aspidoscelis tigris. Next base: position 14,002,455 of record JALMGA010000012.1, read on the forward strand.
GTCCAACTTTCCTCTAAACACTGATGGAGATCTGTATTTCAGGAGGGTAGGTGCAGCCATGGAGGGGTGAGACGCCCACAGGAACACTCCCTTTGAATCCCCCTGGATTAGCTTCCGTACAGCAGCCATTCTGCAGTACCAGCCAGAAGATGCTAATATTACATCGTTGTTATTATTGTTGTTTTGTGTGGCTTCTTACAGGCGGAAGGCCATCAATAAGAGCAAAGAGTCTGTGTTCTCAGAGAATGAGCGTGAGTCCGTGAAATACCAGCCTGCCAAACAAGAGGATGAAGACCCCTTGGAGGAATCTATTCTTCTGCCAATGGATCCCAACCTTGAATGCCACAGCCCTCCTCCAGACTACAACTCAGTGATCCAGTACTGTGCTCCGCCAGTGTAACTAAGAACCGGTTTACCACTCCACCCACGCCAACCATGCAGTATTCTTACCAGGCTTCCAACTGGCTGCCTGCTTAAATAAGCTCTCCCATGAGCCCAGGACTGTATCGCAATTTTGCAAACAACAGCTACCTTAAGGATATGTAGTTCAGCCTACTGGTTGTTCTCTTTCTAACCTTCCACACAGCAGCCTTCTTCCACCTCCTTCTCGATCATTCTTCATCCTCATCTGTTTTCAAGCCTCTGATTTACAGATTTAGGCCACTTCAGACCTACTACCATCAAAAATTCATTTCTAACAACCTGGGCTAATTCTTCCGGAATTTGTTTGGAGAAAAAAATGAGCATTTTATCTTTATTATCATTACTGGAAACCAGATTGATTGCAGAAATAGATTTCCATCATGCTTTGTGACAGATTGGATTCCAATCTATGCTTACAACTGACTGGCACTGCAAAGGAAACCATCAGGAAATGCATCTTATCGGCCAGTGTGCTTCCCCGCACCCCTTATGCATGCAAACTAGGATTCCAATCTCTCTCCTCCTCCAAATCACAGCCAGTTCTATCCCCTTTTCTCCCCACCCCCACACCTCGGTCTTGGATCTAAATTTCATCTGCACTAGGAACTCATAATGACATCCCCATAACAGTTTAGGTGCCTTGACTTCTCTCAAAGAATCCTGGGAACTGTAGTTTGGGAAGGGCCGAGAGTTCTGCATTGCAGATTCCTTAGTTATGCTCAGTCACGGAGTTTGCCTGGAGAGAAGAGGATTACCTTTAAACCAGATTAATTATTTTTAGCCTGAGTGCTACTTGCTGCAAAACAAATCGACGATACAAAAAAAGGGAGAGGGAAGAGTCTTGGCAAACAATTCTAGGCAAGAAATAGTTGAATGGGGTGCTTTTAGGTCAGTGTTCAACTGGTGTAGCCTATACTGCAACAACTGGAGGGCAAACATAAGATTCCATGGCTCTGGTCACACCTTTAGGAAGACCCCGGGTCATCTTCAGGTCACGTTACGCACATTATTTTTGTTTAAGTTTTTTTTTCCAAACCCCATTAGATCATTCTAACTGGACTCCTCTTTTCCAGAGGTCTCAGCCCTTCCTGGCATCCCAGGCCATCTTCGCTTCCTCAGCATAAGCTGGGGGTGAGCTAAAGGAGGCTGAACTGTGCTGTGGATGGGGGGTGGGGCGTCCAGTCTTTCCTTCAGGCACTGTGCATGCATGGAGTTCATGAGGCACCTCCCCTTCTCTCTCAGTTTATGTGTATGATTCCTCTATCTAGCATTTTTCCACAAATTTATTATTATTATTATTATTATTATTATTTTAAAAATTAATTGCCCGGAGAAGAAAAGCCCATAAAAAAGGAAAAGGGCATGGAGGTGGGGGAGCAGGCTTAAAAAACACACCCCTCACCTCCCTTGAGTGACACAATGGCATCCAAAAGAAAGGAGGTAGATCTGATGCAACAAAAGGGGTGCAGAGCCACAGGTTCCATGGACAGCGTTCAGGTCAATTGCAGAGAAAGGTGTGAGCGATGCAGCCCAAAGCGAGGATGGTCTGAGGACCACCTATAATGATCCACGTGTGAATTATGAACAGGACATCCTGTCTCATATAGGTGTGACCAGGGCTCATGAAACTGTGAATTGAAAGGCGTCTTAAAGAGGGGTTGGAAATGTTTTCTTTTACTGGTCCTAAAAGAGAGCAGTGAAAAATAGAAGGTTTTCCTTGCATATCCAGTTAGCATTAATTAACCAGGAGGGAAACAATCCATGTCCCTTCAGCTGTATTGAGGGACTGATGTGGAGAGACAACAGGTTAACTCTAAGCGCACTTTGTATTGCATATTCCTTATAGAGGTCCAAGCTGCCTTTGACGTTACTTCCTCGGATACTGTGCCTTGTTTTGTTCTAAGCAAATGAGCTTCTGGGGAAAGTGGGGGGAGACTTGCTACAACCCTGGAAACCTCCCCTCATTTACAAAGATTAATTGGAAACGTTTCTACTAGGCTAATTAGCTCGCTTTCTGGGATCCCCAACAGGTGTGCTGAGGTGTGGCTGCAAAACTGAAAGGATGGGCAAAAGGAACCAGGAAAGGTTTTACCACCATTTGAGCCATGCTCCCATGCCTTGGCCTGTGATGGGCTGATCACAAAGTGACACTCAGAACAGGCCCATTCCAAGCTGTGGAAAGCGTTGAACTTCTAATTTCAGTAGATCACACCTTCCAAAAAAGCCCTCTCTGTGTGCAAAATAGAGAGTGTGGGGTGGAAACGTGTCTCGAAAGCACCTTAGAGAGGGTAGCAAGGGTCTCTTGTTTTCTTATCCCATCTCTAATTCACCTTTTCTAGCCTAGAATGTGTGTGAGAAGAGCAGGGTCAGGCTTAGTGTGTGGATGATTCCACCTGCAGACTGTCTCTTAGGGCCTAGCTATACAACACAAGCCTTACCTCCCATTTTGAAAAATAAATCTTCTCGAATTTTGCATCTGCAGAAAACAGACCCAAAACAGATCATGTGTTTTGTTTTTCTGCTGCACTATGGCAAGGACCATATCTAATGTGCGAGAGGTTTCTGTGCTCTCAACCACTACCTTTCCACGATTCTTCTCTGCCAGAGTAAATGATAGGTCCAGACAAGTAGGAGGCCTCTAAGGCCATTTCCTGGGATTTGAGAGCAGGAGAAGGTTTGCCCTTGTCTCTGCTTGAGATGCCCATGGGCAATTGGTGGGCCACTCTGTGAGACAGGATGCTGGACTAGATGAGCTGTGGCCTGATCCTGCAGGGCTCCTCTTAGGTTCTTAGGTTCTAACCTGTCGACTGCTGGCAGTTATCTTCTGCTCCTGTGCAAATTGGCCCTGTGTAACTCTCTGCGCTCCAGCGCAAAAATGATCGTGTGCATCTCTGCTCCTCAGCAAAATGGCCTTGTGCAAATTTGTTCCTGAGCAGCAATATCCCCATGCCTGTCTATGAGTGTTTACCCTACCCCTGTCATGCACTGGAATCAATTTTGGCAGCAGGGATGATGTATCTTGGTTGGGATGTCTAGTAGAGTGCTCCTCCTCCTCTGCATAATTGCAACCTATTAAAATGATAACTTTTTAAAAAATGTATATTAAAGGTGGTGACCCATTCTGTCTCATAATTGCCTGTGAATGTTGGGCTGGACAACCCCCCCCCCCCTTTGGCCACGTTCAGTCTCTAAAAATCTGCAACATGGGCACACCTTTAAAAAACAAAGCAGTTGGAAGGTGTGATGCACTTTGTGTGTGGAAAAGACAAAATACACACTGCAGAAAATGTGCAGAAAGCACACAGAAAACTGATGCAACGCAAAGGAAAACTTGTGGGTAGCTACGCCATGAGCCGTCTCAAAGGTGGTGTTGGCGCATGCATGTGTGTGTGTCCAGGTGTGTTGTGTGTGAACGCAGCCAAAAGAAGGAAGGAAGGTGTGCTATGAGGAAATGGTGCAAAATGCCTCTTTTAAAAGCTACTCAGCAAGATTTCAGCGAGAACAGCTCTAACTCAGGTTTGTTGAACCTGCCTCCTTTTAATTGCTGGCTTTAACCAGCAGAAGTACTGCCTAAATTGTACCTAGATGTCGCGTATTTTATTTTATTTACTAATAACTCTTTATTGTTGTCCTTACCTTTCTCCTACTCCCTTAATTTAATTATTGTATGCCCTCCCCCACCTCCCAATTCACGTTAATATATATACTTCTTAGATATATAAAATCCTGCCAATATAAAGCACTTACGGTCATGGAGAGATACACCCACTTACGTTTAGAGTGTCTTCCTTGATGGATTACTAATCTACCCAGCATTGGTAGAACTGTGCTTGTATTGATTATGTCCTAGAAGTAGGTCAACTGGTATACATTTATGTAGCAATGTTTATAATGTTATTAAGCCAGATGAGCAGGAGTTGCCCAGGTTTCAGACCATTCAGAAATTTTAGCCGTTCAGTTCGAATTGAGCCGGCTACCCTTGCTTCATGTTCGCTTTGAACCTTTTCTTTTGAACGGGGTTGTTTGCGGTGCCTGCAACCCAAGTGAACCATAGTGAACCGCCCTTGGATTGCTCTGGAGATGCACATGAATGTTGTTGTTGTTTGTATTTGATTCTTATTGAACTGAATGCAAAAAAGTTCATATTCGTTCAAACAGATCCCCTTTGAATATAGTGGGATTCAAATTCGATACATATGTTCAATCCCATACAAATTCCATGTGAATGCAAACAAATGCATTCAAATCCCATACAAAGCTTGATATGAATGCATCGAAACATTTGATTCAAATTTGAATGTCAATTTTCCAATGTGCCAACATTCAATTTGAATACAAATTTCCGAATTTGTATGAATTTCCAATGTTACGAATATTCATGCACATCCATAGTTTGCTCTGGTTCACTTGCTTTGTTACCACATCCTTGGCTTGAGTACAAAACAAACCAGGTTTTTTGAACCACCTGTTGGTTCAGTTCACATGTGGACCATGTATACGTCCAGGTTCACTGTGAACCATGAATTAACCAAACCAGTTTCTATTCTAGACCTTTCCTTAAAATGCTCTTCATGCTTGCAGGCCAGGCTCCCCGTTACTGGAATTTCCCTTAAGACATGATGATCAAGGTTTGAGTGTCCTCAGAACTACCTTGATCCATTTTTTTTTTTTTTTTTTGGAAGGCAAGTTATTGCGTGCAGCAGGGGGGGGGAGTCACAGGGAAATAATTATGCTCTGGGCTTTGTTCCTTCATAAGGCTAATCTCAATTGCTGGACAAAAAGAGGAGCCAGGCGCATACCCAGTGGTGAACATTATTTTGGGCTTCTTAGACTACTCAGGGAATACTTGATGACTTTGGAGAACATTCAGCCACCTGCCTGGTTTATCCTGCCTTTGTCTGGTGTTAATCATTCCTCATCAGCCTCCTAGAATGACCTGATATTGCCAGAGTTTGCTGACCTGTCCCCTTTTTCGCTTCTCATCTCCTTTTCATTACATCATCCGTGGTTCCAGGAGAGACATTAGTTCCTACCCAAAGCCCACTCCTCATACTGATTTTGACACCTTCAAAGTTATGTTCCTCACTCTACTTTAATTGCAGACATTATTTACCACTGTGGAGCAAGGAAGAGAGTGTTGTGAAAGATTCTGCCATGATGACAGCATCATGAACCAGTTCGATTCCTCGCTCCTCCACCAAGCCAGCTGGGTAACCCTGGGTCAGTCACAGCTCTCTTTCTGAGCTCTCACAGCCCCACCTACCTCACAGGGTGTCTGCGGTAGGGAGAAAAACAGAAGGTTTGTCAGCCGCTGAGTCCCCTTAAGGGTGAGAAAAGAGGTGTATAAGAGTCAGCTCTTCTTCTTCTTCTTCTTCTCCCAGCCTGTGCCATTCCACTAAAAAGGCATTATGCACACCCCAAATGTGTCCCAACCTTTCTGGAAGTCAAATCTGTAGGCCTTGGTAATGGAAAGACTATTGGGAAATCCAAAGAGAAGAAATAAAAAAAGGTTTTGGGTCACCTTAAGGATGAAAAACCTACCAGGCCAACATGGAACCTTCCAGATGTTTTGGAGAGCTGATGGCATTGTTTAAAACAGCTGGACGACTTTCGGTTAAGCAACCCTGGCAGACTTTTCACTGCCTCATTTTCCTTTTCCTTTGTTCTTAAGTTCTTAAGCCACTTCCAGAAGGTTCTAGGCTCCATACGTAAAAGGCTTGTCCTGCTTTAAACACCATGCATTATATGGTGAGGACCTGTCTGTGACTGTCTGAGGAATGTATGCACTGAAAAAACAAAACCTGCTCTCTTTATATAGTCAAAAATGTAATTATTAACCAAAAATTAAGAAATAAAAGACTCTATATTTATACAGCCTTTTGCCTTCTCTCTTCTCTTTTATATTCCAAATGTGAGGAATGTTTTCAAGGACAGTGTGTCTGCAAAAAAAACAAACTGATAAGGAGCTTCAAAGAAGTAACTGGTCTGAACCAGTCAGCCATTTGGACTTGTCTCTATTGCGCATGTCAGAGAAATCTGATATGTATTTCTCTTTCTATTTAGAAGGCATTACGGGAATATTATAATTACCAGCCGTGGTTTAGGTATAAATTGTGTTCTGGAATGTGGGAGGTTCGAAGTTTGTCTTGATAGGGTTATGGAAAGCGAACTTCCTTTGCTGCAGCATACAAAATTAAAAGGAATCTTTTTCTCTCTGACCCATCTGCTTATTAAGAAACTAATATGAATAGCATTTGCTGATAGAGCGGCAACGTGTTTTCATAGTGGTCTGGAATTTTCCTAACACAAACAAAAAACAGCTAATAAATGGATGTTTCCAAGAGAGCATTGCTGAAAACTAGCAGTGTGCATGGAGACATTTTCCACATTCTATTTGAGTTGAATATAATGTGGAAAAACTTGGCTCTGGTTGAATAACCCCCCACCCCTCCCCGGATGTGGGGGTATTCGGATCTGGGCACAGATATTCTATCAAATGAGATGCATACACATATGTATTCGGGCACATACGAATGTCTATATTATTCATACGAATAATTCAAAATATTCATTTTTTTTTAATAGTAAAAGAATGAATGTCTGGACGTTCAATTCAAATTCATATGTCCAAATTCAGCCAAATTTGATCAAATAAGAAATATATATAAGGTGATAGAAAAGGTGCACAGATAGGTTGCCCAAAACCACAAAATAACCTGTGAAAAAAAGTTAATTCTCATTTACAGTGGAACAAGAATCATTCCCCAGTAAGGTTCTTCCTCCATTTCTTGACAGTTCCGCTGCTTACGTTTGATGAAATGTGCCACTTAGAGAGACATGCTGAACCAGTTCAGATTTAAACTAGCTCTGATAGAACAGGGGTGTTGAAGAAGCTCAAGTCTGAATCAAACCAAACCAAGGGTGTGTGTCACTCCGCCTCCTCCTGGATTTATTGCTGTCATCTGAGTCCCATGGGGCAGCAACTGCCAGGAGTTCCCACCATTATCTTCATTCCGTCAGCCAGTTGAAGCCTTACCTGGATTGGGATAACCTGGACACAGTGATCCATGCTCTGGTAACCTCCAAATTAGACTGCTATAATGTGTTCTACTTGGGGCTACCCTTGAAAACAGTTCAGAAGCTAGAATTGGTGAAGAATGCAGCAACTTGACTGCTGACGAGAGTCTCTGGTTGGACTCACATCATGCTGGTCTTAAAGAATCTGCACTGGTTACCTATTTGCTACCAAGCCCAATTCAAGGTGTTGACACTAACGTATAAAGCCCTAAACGGCTTGGGCCCTGGCACCTGAAAGAGCGCATTTTCCCATATAGACCTTAGTGTCAACTGAGATCTCAAAGAGAGGGCCTTCTTGGAGTTCCTTCTCTTACACAGGTACAGGGCACAGGGACATGCAAGAGGGTCTTTTCTGTGGTGTCCCCTAGAGTCTGGAACAACATCCCTCTGGAGGTTCACCAGGCACCTATGCTGTATAGTTTTTGGCACCTGGTGAAGACATATCTTTTCAACCAGTTTGCCATCTCAGCTTCCTCAGGTTAAATAAATAAATAAATCTACGGCATATCTGTCTATCAATCATCTATCTATATCTATCTATGTCTATCTATCTACCTATCTATCTATATCATCTGTCCGTCTGTCCGTCCGTCCGTCCGTCTGTCCGTCTGTCCGTCCGTCTGTCTGTCTGTCTATAAAAATGTCTGTCTAACATTCTGCTGTCCCCTCTTGCTTTTGCCTTCCATCAGGGTCCTTTCCAATGAATCTTATCTTGCCTTCAGTATGCATCCTTGCAGCAAGCATAGATTTCTTTTGTTTTCATTGCTCAGCCAATCATTCATGTCTCCCAGAGATTGCTCAAGCTCACATTCATTTCTTCCATGCCACTATCTACCCATCTCCTGCCATTCCCTCCCCCTTTTTCTTTCCATCTTTCCAAGAATCAGTGAGTCTTTTCCAGAGAGTCCTGCCTTCTCCTTATCTGGCCGAAGTATTTGAACTTCAGGATTTCTGTGTGTAGGTTAGGCTGGAATTTAAGGTTTTCCCTGTCTATATACAGTAATGCAGCCCAAGTATTTCCAATGTCTTAGCACATCACTACGATGGAACAACTCAGTCACTCAGCTGCTGCTCCCAGAGGTTTCCTGGGATCTCTATTTTGAAGTGACAAGGAACTGTGGCTGTGGTCACACTTAAGGTTTAATCCAGCTTCAGTCCACTTTCAGAGCAAGAGAACACATCAGCAAAGTGATAAGCTGTTTTCTCTCAGGGTTAAATAATGCAGAAAATTCACTTTTGGGATAGGTAACATGGAAAGAAAATTAGTGGTCGCTTAGCTGATGTGTTCTTTTGCTCTGAAGGTGGACTGAAGCTGGATTAAACCTTAGGGGTGACCACAGTCTGTAACTGCATATCAGAGGCCGAAGTGCGAATTAGCGATGTGCACAAATATTCAAAAACTCAAATACTCAATTAAAATCCAATGAATTTTGGCATTCAAACTTGAATTGGATTTTGAAAAATCCAGATTTGACATTCAAACTCAAATACAGATTTTCAAAAATCCAGTATGGATTTTCAAATGATTCGAATGTGTAGATTCGTATCTGTCGTATACAAATCTGCCCAAAATTTATCCGTATCTTCCTCTTAAAATAGAGGATTAAAATGGGATGCAGACGGGATAATAAGGGACGCAGGCGGATTTTTACGGAACGTGCAGAGATACATATAACAGATACGAATGTTGTCGATATTCTTATCTTTAAATTCGAATCTCACATTCGAATGTACCGATTCGAATGTTACGGATTCGAATCGGATTTTAAGACACTTGAATCTTAAATATCTGAATCGAATCGGATTTTATGACAGCCAAATCTACTCAGATTTGAATGTCAAAAATACATTTGTGCGCATCTGTAGCGCGAATAGGCCCAAGGTCTCTGCTGCTGCAGAAAGACACCCTGGAAGTAGAAATGTGCACATATAGGCTTTTTATATTCAATTCATAATGAATCAAATGTTAGAAAATCTGTTAGAAAATTCCTAGAAAAATGGAATCTGGATCCGTTGCTGATGTGATTGGCACAGCCACTTTCCGACCTCCCCAGTTTAATGAATGTCCGAACTATCCGTACGACGTTCAAACTATTTGTACAATGTCATAGCATTCGGTTCATGTAGAAATGTCTGAATTTGGATATTCGTGCCCATCCGTACCTGGAAGTATACGTGGAGATCAAGCCTTGGTGCTTCCAAAGTACATTTCCTTGAGTATTCACCCATTTGATCTCCTTCAAATCCAAGGGACTCTCAAAAATCTTCTCCAGCAATAGTGGAGCATAATATGTGAATTAACAAAGAAATACTTCTTGATTCGGAAAAAAACAGGATAGCAACTCTGAGCCCTAGACAGAAAACACACATTCTTCCAATTACTGATCAGGAAATAACACGAATTATGTAGGACTGACCTTCCGGGAATCACAAGCACATTATTATCTTGGGTTTCATAATGCAACAAATATGCAGAATACAAACAAAAAATATAACAAAAGGTCACTAGAGAAAACAGCACCTGCTTCATTTGGGTAAAGCCATTGTGGCAGACTTTATTCCTTAATTATTCCTTTGCTTTTATTTTCCTGTTGAAGTCTGCAGTAGGGCTGTACCTGTCTATGAAATAAAAACTGAATTTTAAAGGTTTCTTTTTTAAAAAAAATCAGAGACACGGCTTTTGAATATGCCAGAAGCATTCCTCCTTTCTCCTTTTGAAACTAAGTTTTTGTGAAAAAAAAAATTTTTTCAAGTCCCCAAAGGTTAATCTGCTTTCATAAACTACACTTTTCTTCTTTCTTTTTCTTCTTTTTTTAAAAGGATAAGTTTATTCCTTCCTGGAAGAGTCCTGACCTTTCATTCCTGTACATTTTTTTTTCAACTTCAGTATTTGCTGTTTATGCCACAAGCAAGGATGTCAAAAAATGTCCTAGCAAATGGCAAACAAGTGTAAGACAAGGTGGTAGAGACAGAGAAAACCCAAAATTGGATCCAAACAGCAGCCTTTTACATTCTTTTCAAGAAGAAGACATGGGATTCCTTGCAGCCACTTCAAAGTTTTTCAGATACTAAGGTTGTGCAAGAATATTCGAAACATTCAAAATTTGATCGAATTCATTTGAATTTGGACATTCGAATTTAAATCCAATGTCTATAAATTCGCTTTTTAACATTCGAACAAGTTCAGATGTTTTGAATTATTTGGACATCCGTATGTGTTCAGATAAATATGCATTACATACCTATCTGTGTGCATCACATATGAATCCATACGCATTTGTACAGATACGTATGGGATGAAAACGGGATGCATACGGGATGAAAACGGGATACGTATGGTGCATACAAGTGGATATGGATGCGTTCGGACACATACAAATGTAGTCGACATTCTTATCTTCAAATACAAATTGTATGTCCGTATGAACAAATATGAATGTATTCAAATCGGATTTGAATTTGAATACATTCATTTCTTCTCTATTTGTTCAAATTTGAACATTCAAATATTCTATTCAAATTGAATCCAAGCCGAAAATTGCATCCGTGCACACGCCTATAGGATACATGGCAGCCCAGGAACAGAAGTCCCCCAGCCATTATGGCAGCTGAAGCAATGTGGCAACCAAAGCAGATCTTTCAAAGCTGATGTGATTTGAGTCTCAATTGAACTTGGACACTTAGAAGAAGAAGAGAAGTGGGAAGAAGAACAGAAGGTTTGTCAGCCGCTTTGAGTCCCCTTAAATGGGTGAGAAAAGTGGGGTAGAAAAGCCAACTCTTCTTCTTCTTTGTGAACCTGGGGAGGTGGGAAAGCGGCTGTGCCAGTCATACCTGCAACAGATCCAGAGTGCATTTGACATGGATTGAGAGTGGATTAGAAGTGGATTCAGGGCAGATTTGATGTTTTCAGAGCTGATATGTTACACCACATGTATCGGATATGTATCAGATACGTATCACACACATATGTGTTTGCATCAGATATTCATACAAATTCGTACAAATACGTTCCATATCGAATTGGATCCTACCTACCACATTCAAAGGGAATCTGTTCAAACAAATATGAATTTCCTTACATTCGATTTGTGTACACCCCTAGTCTTTAGGCAGAAGATGGAAAGTAGAAGACATTTATGCCTCCTTCCCTACTTTCTCTGCAATCCTTTTTTTCAGACTTACGTGAAGGCAACACACATATATACACACCTCTGAACAAGTAATACCAGCAAATATCCTTTCCCTGCTAGGTCTGCCCTTCAGATTGATTAGCTGCTGCCTGGCTTTTGAGCCAGATATGAAATTTATTCCTCTCACAAACCTTTAAAAGCCTGTTCCAACTGGAGGCACGTAAACGCAAACACGAGGCAATAAAGTTTCTCTTTAAAAAGACAGAACATCTCAACAGGCAGTGAATTAGCTAGTGAGTTCATAAAGCAAGGAGGAAAGAGAAATCGTAGCCTAACTCACAATGGACGTGTGGAACCAAGATTGTGTGAGAGCATCTAGGTGTGTATTGAATCAGGAAATTAGCCTTTTATCAGTGGCAGTAAATGAAATCTATAGAAATGGATATTGCTGGGCACCAGGAAGCCAGAGAGATGGGCTCTGTATTGTATTTCAAGTTATGCTTTCAGTTAGAGCCACGAAATGAAGTTGCTTCTATCAAAGCATACAATAAGCCTCTGCCCTGGCCAAAAATATCACCCATAGATTGGGAAATCCTGTATCTGAATCTCTCCTTAGTCATGAATTCACAGAGACCATGTGCCAGAAATATATCATTCCCTTGCTGGCTTGCATGTCCCCTTTATGTTTTTAAACGCCTAGAGGAAGAGCTGGAAGTGGAAAGAAAAAGCAGGTAGTAGAAGGCAAGTGGGGTTGGGCATGTTTAGCCTACAGAAGGAGAGGTTGAAAGAAGAGATGGTACCTCTCTTTGAGGCTCTGTAGGCCTGGCACATTGCAGAGGGATCAGCCTTAGAACATAAGAACATAAGAGAAGCCTTGCTGGATCAGGCCACAGCCCATCTAGTCCAGCATCCCATCTCACACAGTGGCCCACCAAGAGCTTCTGGGCGTCTCAAGCAGAAGACAAAAGCAAAACCTTCACCTGCGCGCCACTCCCTGCAAAGGCTTTTTTTTTCCCCAGCTCAAGAAATGAATAAGAAGAGGAGTTGGCTTTTCTCACCCATTTAAGGGGACTCAAAGTGGCTGGCAAAGCTTTCTGTTCTTCTCCTCTGTGAGAGCTCAGATAGAGAGCTGGGACCAGCCCAAGGCCACCCAGCTGGCTTTGTGGAGAAGTGTGGAAACAAGTACCAGATATGAGCCTGGTCCTCTAACCACTGGTATACCTGCCCTCCCTCTAGGCCGTGAATTCAGGACCCTGGAGGTCCCTTCCAACTCTATGGTTCTATGATTCTAACAGAAAGGTCTCATTAGATCTTAGGACCATTTGGTGTAGGACAAGAATTGATTAAGGATTATTAATAAGACCGGGCACCTGACTTGGTTTTACTCAAACACCCTTGAAAGCAGCTGGTTCAGAAGAGCTGAGATGAATGCCAAGATGGGAACAGCTACCAAAATGGGCAAAGAGCAGCTTGGTGCAATTTTGGTACGCCTTCAGTTACTCCCCAGCATTCCCAGTTATCCCATCACTGTTATTTTCCTCGCTGTGTGTTGGTTAGGCTGGGATTTAAGGTTTTTTATGTCCATGCAATTATTCAGCCCAGGCATTCCCAGTGTCCTAGCATGGCACCAATATGGAAAAACTCAAACACGCGACTGCTGCTCCCATGGATTTCCTAGGGTCTCCATTTTGAAGTGACAAGGAACTGTGTTCCCTCCAACCATCCTGAAAAGGAGGCAGACCCAGTGTGTTCACCACAAGGTCTCTGCTGCCACCAAAAGACACCCTGGAAGTATAAGCAGAAATGAAGCCTGGGTTGCTTTCCTGTCTCGTGGTTTGGTCCTCTGACTGAAAGAAGAAGAGGAGGAGGGAGGAGTTGGCTTTTCTACGCACTTCTCTCATCCATTTAAGGGGACTCAGAGCTGCTGACAAACCTTCTGTTCTTCTCCCCATAACAGACACCCTATGAGCTAGGTGAGGGTGAGAGAGCTCAGAAGAGAGTTGTGACTAGCCTGGGGTCACCCAGCTGGCTTCATGGCGAAAGAAGAAGAGTTGGCTTTTCTACCCCGCTTTTCACCCATTTAAGGGGACTCTAGAGTTGCTGACAAACCTTCTGTTCTTCTCCTCCTGTGAGGTGGATGGGGATGTGAGAGCTCAGAAGAGAGCTTTGACCAGCCCAAGGTCACCCAGCTGGTTTTGTGGAGGAGTGTAGAATCAAACCAGCATTCCCAGGTAAGAGCCCAGCTCCCTAACCACTAGACCAAACTGAGTCAGCATCATCTGCACTGAGACCATTGATCCGGCCCACACCTTCTTATGACTGCAAAACCCATGTGAGCTTTGGAGCCTCCCCCTCACCATGCTTGCAAAGATTAGGAATGAAGGTCCCTAGCCTTGGAGCCTGGGGTGGTGCCTTTGAAAGCTGCAACCTAACAATTCTGGATCTATTTGAAATGAAAAGAGGGGGAAATGTATTACGCTTACAGAATCCTTACTGAGTAAAAACTCACTTAATGCTTCAGGAAGGCTTGCTACCTTCTCAGGCAGAATTCTCTTTCCAGCCCACACCATTCTATTTTTAAACCAGTCCTACTGCCTCCTACAGAAGTCATTTGCCTTAAAGTGCAGCTGTGCATCCACAAACAACCTACACAGGATATTTCCAGCTGAGCTTCTACAAGTGCTACGGGTGGATTGCATATGGTCATAAAAAATGGCCATAAAGCAGCCCCCAGGAAGGCCCAAGCAGGGGTTGTTTGAGAGTTCTCTCAGCATGGCTCAGGCATGCCTGAGTCGACTCCCTCCCCAAGGACAGATGGACATAGGTACATGTGAACAGGACCTACAGTAATTCATACTGATGCCTATTTGACTTAAAGCCCCTTCTAGAATAAACCAAACGGGGTGCAATCACTCAGGGCTTTGGAGGGCACCCATTTTCCAAGGATCGCCCCATCTGCAGAGGCAGAAAGAAGTACAATTTTTTCAAAATGAGTGTCTAAAAGCCTCCCTCTTCCTCATCTTCATCATCTATAACTACTATATCCAGGCTGGGGTGGGCTACAAGAGTCTCCATAGCTCTGCCTGGGAAAGGGATGCAGAATGAGAGGTAATGCATTTTACGTCTGTCTCCTGAGCCTCAAATTCACCCCGGGGCCACTCTTTTGATCATGTCTGATTGCACCTCATATGATGCCTCCTTCTCTTCGTGAGCTCCTCTTCCTCCACCATTTCTAGTTTTTTCCTTACTCTTCCTACTCGTTTGCCTCACCGTATTTACACATGCACATATAAATCTATTCATTGTCCCGGGTAAACCTCCCTTGACATCCTCTCTCTTTGTTCCTTCCTGTCTTTCTGTTCTGCCTTTCTGTCCTCATTTCCCTCTCCTGGCAGTTGCTTTCAGATTTTTTGGCATCACAGGAAGAAGAAGGCAGCGCACCCTGGCTGGCAACCCTGCCATTCCTCTGTAGCATGTTTCTGTGAACCAAACTGCCAGAACAATATATAGAGTGATGTCATTTTCCTGAGGGCAGCCCCTTGCAAGTGCTACGACATTTAATAAATGCATTAATGATGGAAGGCCAAAGAACTGTTGCTAAAGCGGGGTACCTTCACATCATCCCAAACACTGTGAACAATTCTCTAAATTGTTGCGATATTTGGGATTTATGGCCCTCGTTTTCCACCAATGCCTAGTGGAGACTATGGAGGGTTTTCCACTAACACTAAGTACCCATTAAGGACTCATTAGGCTCAGAGCAGGAAGACCCCATTTCCACTGCAGACCCCATTAAAGCCACATTTGTTTCCACCAGTTCTAGGGAAATCTGGATTGAATGGATCCTTTAGGATCTATAATCCAGATTTCCTGTAGACCCCATTAAAAGGGTCTACAGTGGGGTCTTCAGGCATCAAATCCAGATTATACAAAGCTCGTTTCCACTGCGATAAGGAAATGGAGTCTAGGGGGGCTCTGGGGGGTGCACCCATGGGGGGAGTACCCCCAAACCCAAAGCTCTGAAGCCTGTGCACGATCTCCGAAGCCAGATCTGAAACCGGCTCCAAAGCTGGCTCCAAAGCCGGCTTTGAAGAATAGCACAGGCTCCAAAGAGCACCCCATGCGAGAGCAATGCCAATCCTATGGACCTTTGTCAAAGGCTCCAGAGAATCTTCAAAGTTTGCAGCAGATCGCTCCAGAGAATCTCTGGAGCTTATGACAAAGCTCTGGAGAATCTCCAGAGAATCTCTGGAGCCACTCCAGAGAATCTTCAACGAATCTCTGGAGCCACTCCAGAGAATCTTCAACGAATCTCTGGAGCCACTCCAGAGAATCTTCAACGAATCTCTGGAGCCACTCCAGAGAATCTCCAAAGAATCTCTGGAGCGTCTGTGGAGATTGCACCCCCTGTCCCCGCAAAAAAACGGGGTGATAGGTGGACCCCAAGTGGGTCGATCCGGATGCGCCACATGGGTGCTCTGGCGTTTCCACTGCAGGCAGACTAGCACCCATTGCTATTGGGTGCTGCACTGCTCGTGGGGTTGCATCGGGTGCCTCCCTTAATCCAGATCTACTAGATCCGAATTAGTTGAAGGACCCGTTCCTTAGATCTGGATCATCTTAAATCCAGATTAAGGGAGGTCAGTGGGGAAAAAACCCTATGGGTGCAAACTGCATTATGTATTTGGCTAATGAGCCTTGGGGTGGCAGAAGACATTGCAGCATGGTCAGCAGCAATAGGTGGAACTAATTCTTCAGATACTTAGGGCCCAAGTTGTATTGCCATCTTGCTCCATACGGCATTGGTCTGCCTGACATTGGTTATAGTTATGCCTGTTTGTAGGTAGAGACTGCAGCTCAGTGGTAGAGCAAACTGCCTGGAAGGCAGAAGGTTGCCAGTTCAATTCCCAGCCTGTTCCTCAGAGTAGGCAATGGCAAACCGCTTCTGCATCTCTGCCAAGAAAACTGCATAGAGGTGCCTATGAAGTCAGTGAGGGGCTGTAGCTCGGTGGTAGAGCAAACCGCCTGGAAGGCAGAGGGTTATCAGTTCGATTCCCAGCCTGTTCCTGAAAGTAGGTAGTGGCAAACCACTACTGTATTCAAGAAAACTGCATGGAGGTGCCCACCCACTTAGCCAGGGGTCAGCCACAACTCTTGTGTCGCTCAACAAAGAGCCTGTTTTAACAGGCCACTTTCCCACTTACTAAAAAAGGTACCCAGAAACGCCCAGTTTTAGATGCAATCAGCAGTCATGGAGCCCTTCGCAGAGGATGCGATTATCTTCCCTCTGTGGAAGGCCTCTGACTTACTGCTTTAAAAGATGCCTCTGCACTCTGAAATGGAGACCTGGCAATGTCCCTCTGAGTGGCGGCTGTGCCAGCAATTTTCAGGCACCTGTGACGAAGCTATCTGCTTTCTCAAGTGGGTACCCAGGATCAGACCATTCGCCATTGAACTGGAAAAGTCTTTAGCAAAGCAATTAAAAAAAGGCGCTTGATTTGCCAAGATAAGGAACAGTCCCTTTGAATACACATTTTTCCCTATTCGCTTATCTGTGAAATAGCTAACAATAATCAGCAAGTCATGTTAAAGTCGAGAAGAAGTTAGGGCGCTGCTGGAGTTCAGTCCTTTGAACCTTGTTTTGATTACCTGCTGAATATAATCAAATCAATTCTACTAGGAGTGTAATTTGTGGGGTATAATTGGAATGCAGGGAAGCCCCAATGGTGTGTTGAAAGTGCCATCTAGTGGACAAAATGACTTCCTGGTGCTTTGACATCAGCCAGGAATTTTCCAAACTTCTCCCGGAACAGAGCTGTCATTGGTACCAATTTGGCCCTGATCACACATGTATAAGACAGGGCGTCCTATTCATTAATTCAGACTGAGGTTGTACCAGCTCTGTTCACACCTAGATCGTTCTAGGTCATCCTCCGGCTGTCCCCACCTTGGAATTCATCACTCACGCCTGTCTCCGTGATCGACCTGAGCCTCCTCCAGGGAACTCTTGGCTCTCCACCCCTTTCGCTGCATTAAATCTACCTCCTTTCTTATTGGATGCCGTTGTGTCACTCAAGGGAGGCGAGGGGGTTGTCTGTGGTTCTTTTTTAAGTCTGCTCCCCCACCTCCACACACCCCTTCCTTTTTTATGTGCTTTTCCTCTCTGCCTGATTAATTTTTAAAATAACAATAATAATAAATTTGCATAAAAATGCTAGATAGAAAGAGGAATCATACACATAAACTGAGGAGAGGGGGAGGTGCCTCACGAACTCCATGTGTGCCGCTCTCCCCTAAACATTGGCCAAAAGGAAAGACTGGACTCACCCACCACAGCACAGTTCAGCCTCCTTTAGCCCATCCCTCTGCTCAGACTTGAGGAGGCGAAGACATCCGGAGATGCCAGGATGTGCTGAGTCCTCCTCAGTCCTGTAAAAATGAGGACTCCGGTTAAGATGATATAACAGGGGTAGGCCGGCTAGGAAAATGAATTAAATTAAAATAATGTGAGAAACATGACCTGAAGACCACTTGCAGTTGTCCTAAACTACTTGTGTGACCAGGGCCTGTGATACAAACAGTCCAGGGCTGTGGGAAATCCAACACCAGTCAGCCAGATGGTCAGATAGGACAACTCAAGTCTTCATGAAGGTTCTGAAAGAATAGATACATTCATGGAAAAACCAAGTCTGGGCACGATTTGGGTGATTTGGCCCCAGTCAAGCCTGCGCATGGGGATGGTCCTGGGCTTGGTTTTACTCCCTTGCCTGGAAATCAGAGTAAAACCAAGCCTGTCAGCCAGGACCGTGAACAGGGGGTTCACAATCCTGGAAGAGGCTTGTGTTTATTCCTTTTCCAGCCTGGAAATCGGAGTAAACCTAAGCCTCTCCCAGAGTTTGGCGCGGTTTGCATGGGGATGGCTGAATCTGCACCCAGCCCACGTTATTGGGAATGGCATGTGGACAGCACCCCGTCCCACGCGGGCCCAATTGACATTAAACAGCTTGCATAGAGGGCTGGTTCATTTTGAATGACTTCACACACATTATTAGTTCAATCCATCAAGCAATTGACTCATCAGATAAACCCATAACTTTCTTCCTGTGAGCTGCTAGAAATGACCACTAGGGGTCCTCATTACTTCAGGTGACTAAAAAGTGGTCCTCCACACATCTGCCTTTGATCGGAAGATGCTTCTCTGGGAGGAAGGAGCGCTGAATGCCGCTTTCGGAAACCTGCTGCAATAAATTTGCAAGGCATTTTCAGGACAAAGTTGCTCAGATTCACATGGAGTTGGATCCCACAATTGGAAGTAGTTTGATGGAGGTGTCCAGAGCTCTGTCTGGTCCGATTATCTTGGATCAGTTTCAATTTTTGCAGTCTAAGGAAGCAGACAAGCTGCTTGCAGGGCTTCAGCCAACTACCCGTCTCCTTGATCTTTGCCCCTGGTGGCTAATAAAAGCTAGCCAAGTGGGTATGGCTGGATGGATCCAGGAAGTGATAAATGCCTCTTTGTGGGAGGGGGAGGTGGCAGAAGCTCTTAAGGAACCTGTGGTGCACCCCCTCCTTAAGAAGACCTCCCTGGATCCAGGTGTATTGAACAACTATTGCTAGGGGTGGGCATGAATGCAATTTTCATCACTGGATTCAATTCAAATAGAATATCTGAAGGTACGAATCGATTCGAATGTTTAAAATTTCAGTTCAAATCGAATACATTTGTATCTATTCATATGAATATTTAATTCATATTTGAGGATATGAATGCCAACAACATTCCTATGTGTCAATATGCTTCCGTACGCATCCCGTTTTCATCCCGTACGTGTCCATACAAATGCGTACTGATACGAATAAGACGCGTATAGATACATATGTAATGTGTATGTATCTGTACACATACAAATGTCCAAATGATTCAAATGAATGATTCAAAAGGTTCAAAACTCATTTGAATGTTTAAATTCAAATGTAGAGATATTTGATTCAAATTCAAATGTCTGAATTTGAATGAATTCAATCAAATTTCAGATGTTTCAAATATTCATGCACATCCCTAGCTATTGCTCAGCAGCCAATATCCCCTTTTAGGGCAAGGTCTTGGAGAAGGTGGTGGCTATACAACTGCAGACATGTTTGGAGGAAACGTATTACCTAGACCCATTTCAATCTGGGTCCAGGCGGGGGTTTGGCACGGAGGTGGAGTTCCCATTATAAGCTTAATTCGGTTTCCCTAAACCGAAATAGTAGAACCAGATGCAAACACGAATTTGCCTGATCCCATTACTTTCAACTCAGTCTGGATTCTGAGGATCGTACATGACTGAAGGGGGGACTCAAGTGGCTACTTTTTAAAAGCCGCTTTTCAGGGCTGCCCTGCCCTCTTCCTCCTGGTGTGAACGTGTCACCCATAAGGGACCCCTTCATGGAGCCTAGCTGGGTGGCTGGGTGGCTGGGTGGCTGGGTGGCTGCCGCTTGCCTGGATGGAGTAAAACCGGCAGCGGGCAACTAGCAATTATTTCCCCTCCTCTCCCCATTGCCCAGGGCACACAGCTGCAGCGACAACTCAAGCCCCCTTCGCTAGCTCACATCCACAACCAGAGCTTTAAAAACAGAACCTGCAGCTGCTTTCCTTTCTTTTCCCTTTCTAAAGGTCAGAACTTTCAGAATTGCACAAAATTGCAACATTGTTATCAGATGTGAAGTGGTTGGATTGCTACAGTGTAGCAGCTGCTTTAAGGGGTGGATTTTTTCAGTAAAATCACTATCTTTGGAAGCAAGCTATTGGGGGAGGGAAACCCTAAACAAGCATTCTCATCCCTTAACACGGTACCATTCCCACAGTAAAAAATGTAAAACGTTTCAAGCGCATGAACCGGAGTGAGACCTGTTGAAATGAGGATTAACATTTACAACGCTTTGGGGCGATTTAACATGCGGAAAGCGTGTTAAGGCAACCTGACGTGGGAACTGCAAGGACTTAAACCGTTTTGAAACAGAAATAAGCTTATAATGGGAACGTGGCCTGAGACTGCCTTGGTCGCCCTGATGGGTGACCTTTACCAGCAGAGGGACAGGAGCTGTGCAACCCTCTTGGACCTTCTTGACATGCTAGTTTGTGGCACCTGTGTTCCCATCTCATCTCTAATCCACCTTTTCCGGTCTAGAAGAATCACGGGGTAGAGGAGCAGCCTGGCATGTGAATTATTCCACTTACAAACAAACTCCATGCCGTCCCTAAGGTTGGCGTTCACACACAATTTTTAAAAAAGTGTCTCCAAAGCACATTATAGAGAGTAGTGTGTGGCCCTCGCATTCCCATCCCATCTCTAATCCACCTTTTCTAGTCCAGAAGGTCCATGAAAGAGGGAGGACCTCATTACTTCGTGCGACTGGAGGAACAGGTACGTTAGAAACCAGCCTAGCTTAGCAACAGAAACAAAAGAGAGGCAGTACGGTAGAGTGGGTAGCGTGCTGAATCAACCGGGCAAGCTTCTCAGCCCATCTTTCTTTCCTCACAAGCCTATTATCAAGGGAACAATGTTTGTCACCTTGAACTCTTGGAAACAAAGGCTGGATTGTCGAAGGCTGGGGGGGGATCAGAATGGAGTATCAAAATGTAGGATCTGGGGAGGAAGAGAGGACGCATGGGGGTCATTGAAACACTTTCCACTTAGCTCCTGTTTAGCAGAGTTCCCCCCTCTAATGTGTCAGCTCATTCATAAAGGTGCAAGAAGTATCACATCATTAAAAGGATGTAGGATACGCACCCACCTTGTCACCTCACCCGGAACTCTCCCTACTGTATTTTGTTGGCTCCTAGAGGCTCAAGGCAAAGTTTACACATCTACTCTCTTCTCTGAGCCAGTTTGGTCTAGCGGTTAGGGAGCTGGACTCTTACCAGGTTCGATTCCACCCTCCCCCACAAAGCCAGCTGGGTGACCTTGGGCTAGTCACAGCTCTCTTCTGAGATCTCGCAGCCCCACCTACCTCACAGGGTGTTCTGTTGTGGGGAGAAGAATAGAAAAGCTTTGTCAGCCACTCTGTCCCCTTAAATGGGTGAGAAAAGCGGGGCAGAAAAGCCGATTCTTCTTACTCCATGAGGCCAGCTGGGTGACCTTAGGCTAGTCACAGCTCTCTTCTGAGCTCTTACTGCCCCACCTACTTCACAGGGTGTCTCTTGTGGGGAGAAGAACAAAAGGTTTGGCAGCAGCTTTGAGTCTCCTTAAATGGGTGAGAAAAGTGGGATAGAAGAGCCTTCTTCTTCTTCTTCTTCTTCTTCAGTCAATCAATCAACCAATCAAGCAATGAAAGCCTAAACCACATAATTAAAACATGGCATTCCCCACCAACCCACAATATCAAAGTTTGGGGGCAGCATTTTACTGTGGCACAACCGTGAAGGGGAGAAAACACCAGCTTGTCTCAGGTGTCTGATGGGATGATCTCTGTCATCCTCCACAGATGCAGCCACACAAAAAATGGTTATGTATGTATGCATTTATTTATTTATTTATTTATTTATTTATTTATTTATTTATTTATTTATTTATTTATTTATTTATTTATTTATTTATTTATTTATAATTAAAAGACATTACAAGCTAGGTGAAAGAACGCGGCCCTCTGAGACACTCTTCAGCCATGGAAACGATGAGGACCTTCCATCCCACCGACTTGGCTTCACCCTTATCAGGTGTCGTGAGGATGCTGAATGACCCTGATCCAAACCCTGATGGTTCTCCATCCAGACACAGATCCAGCGTAGCAGTGGTGAGAACAGGAGCAGAGTCACAGGCCAAAGGAGCCCAGAGCGCAGTCGACCAGAAACTTGGGAAAGCAAGAAGGACGCAGGACCTAGAGGGCATGTGAGGAAAGGAAGCGCCCAGACTGACAGCCAGGTGGGGTTGTTGGGGTGGCCCAGGATTCGATTGGGATGCAAATGTGTCCTGGGAGTCACCATGTATCTGTGACATCAGACAGGACCTTAGCAAACCCTGGTCATCCCCCCCTCCCCTCCCTGGCACCTGGTAATACTATTGTTAATCATGTGTAGTAAAGAGACCTTAGGCCTAACATGAGTCACTGAGGGAGTCAGTAGGGGCTAGGAAGGAGAGAGTGGCAGAAAGAGGAGGGGGTGTGAGATCGAGCGGACACGGAGCAAGATGCCTGGGCAGCAGAAAGCCAGTGGATGAATATCATGTATGTGGGCTACTTTTTGGGAAAAGAAGGCAACATGTATCCCGGATCCGTAAGGTGTAGCAACAGTAGCAGCAGCAGCAGCAACAGCAGCAGCAGCCTCTCCGCACAGAACTTTGCCTCCACGACGCCCTACACAGATTACATGGGATACCACCCGATGCAAAGTCTAGACGCCCGCGGGCAACCTTCTGGGGCCTGGGGTGCACACTATGGCCTGCAAAGGGAGGATTGGAACACTTACGGGCCAGGACCCTCCGGCACAGTGGCCCCAGCGCAAATAAATGGGTCTTCTCCAGTGCAGGTCTCCTACAGCTCTGTCGACTACAACTGCCTGAACGCTAGTGGATCGGGGGCTTTGCCCCCTGTAAATACAGTCAATGCGGAGCAAATTTCTCCCCACAGCCAAAGGCACAGCTCTTACGAATGGATGAGGAAAACCGTCCAGTCTACCTCAACAGGTAGGTGAGCAGGGGCGCTTCTATGCCAGGGGAAACACTCTGGGTCACATTGGGACGTTCCCTTCACCCGTCCTGGCTCCCTGCATAGAACGGGTGTCTCTTTGCCAAGGTGAAAAGGATGTTCTTCCTATCACTTTCCCATCGACGGGTACCAACTTTGATTTACTGTCCGCACATCTATATTTTTAAAGGTAGGTAGGTAGGAGGTAGGTAGGTGGGTGGACGACCAGATGGGTGGATGGAGGAACAGATGGATGGATGGATGGATGGATGGATGGATGGATGGATGGATGGATGGATGGATGGATGGATGGATGGATAGATAGATAGATAGATAGATAGATAGATAGATAGATAGATAGATAGATAGATAGATAGATAGATAGATAGATAGATAGATAGATAGATAGATAGATCGCCACATGGCTTACTCAGAAATGGAAACTGCTCTGAAGGACGAAAAGGAAACAAAGAAATCATAAGTGTATTAGAGAAAGCCATTTTAAATGATGGAGCAAACCAATTAAAAGAAATCTGCAAGATAATCTCCTGCTATGTTTACATGGAGTGAATACCCTAAAGGAAGGTAGAGATAACTCTTACATGAATCTGCATGGACTTGCAACATCGTAAGTCATGCATGCTTTCAAATACTCCTTTGATTTAAGAGCAAACTTTCCAGAGCCCACGGACTTGTTTGATGAAGGAAGAAAAATGCCCTTCAAGAAAAAAAAAATGCTTATTTGCTGAGAGTTTCTTGCCTTCAGAAGCCCAAATCTTTAAAGGGATTGAGAGCCATGGAATCAATTCTCCTAGCCCCGAGGTGAATCAATCCCGTAATAAATTTCATTTATTAACCAATCAAATGAAAACAAGGAACGTCAGAATCTCCTTCAGTTGAAAATGGTAAGCATCCTTCCAGAAAACGGAATCCTAGGTAGGCCAATTTCTGGGATTTTAAGAGGACCCTAAAGGAGAAATAGCAAGGGGTAGAAGTGGTTCCCTCAGATTCCAAAATATTCAGCTTTTAGTGTTGATGAAGAACTCAGTAGTTACAAAATTCTGCTTTTAAAGCATTTCTGTGAAAAAAGTAATGTGTACAGTGTGGAAACTGGGAAAACTTTGAAGAGTTCTTGGTTTCAATTCAGTTCAAGAACTGTTTCAGTACATCATGCCAAGAATCAGAAATGAAGCCCCCTTTTTAAATATAAATAACCAATACATCTATTAAGAAAGGGTCAAGGCCCTACATAATTTACATGGATTTAGGTCTTATTTGACCCTTAAAATATATTCCTCCATTCTACCCACCTTTATAGAAAATCTGTGCATCATTAAAAATCAGTCAAATTCCAGGGGATGCAGATTTAAGGAAGCAATCGGTGTTTTGAATCACTGGCTGCATTCACACCCAAGTTTTAATCCAGTTTCAGTCCACTTTAAGAGAGAACTCATCAGCAAAATGACTAGTCCTTTTCTTTGTCCTTTTCTCTAAATCAAAGGGGCATTTTCTGAGATAGAGGATGCTGAAGGAAAACAGCTTTGACACTTCGCTGATGTATTGCTCACTCTGAAAGTAGACTGAAGCTGTATTAAAATTTAGGTGTGAACACAGGCAATGTTACAACAGGAATCCTTGAAGCA
The DNA here is from genome assembly GCA_023333525.1 of Aspidoscelis tigris stejnegeri. Lineage (NCBI taxonomy): Eukaryota > Metazoa > Chordata > Lepidosauria > Squamata > Teiidae > Aspidoscelis > Aspidoscelis tigris. The sequence goes on from JALMGA010000012.1 coordinate 14,027,389, forward strand.
TTTTCTCTAAAACCTGTGGGAATACGTGTCATTGAGACATTCTGTATAGAAATGAATGGAGATCACTGCCACTTTTTCCTTAATATTCAAACTTTTAAAATAGTTATTTCTGTTTTCTTGGGGTTAGGGTGAGCAGCCCTAGAGATGTCTTCTCAAAAATGAAATGCTATTAATATCTGTAATCTTTCCGAATACGCTCGTTTTTCTTCACCAATGTGTTTCTCCTGCCTGCTTGTGGTAGATCAAATGCTTTAGCGGAGTTCTTTCAATTAGCCACACGTCAGACCTGGCAGGATTCATTTCCAATGTGGCTACAAGTCCTGTTACTTGGTATCTTTTAGTCAGTGCCCGTGGAATCATTGTCTAAGTCTGGCTTGCAACAAGAGAAATGAGCCTTTGGGCACCTTAAGATCAAAGTTTTTTTTTTTTTAATGGCATCAGTTTCTAGGCAAAATAAACTGGTTAGAAAAGTGGTTAGGCAGCCGGGCTCTTATCTGGGAATACTGGGTTTGATTCCGTCTTCCTTCACAAAGACAGCTGGGTGACCTTGGGCTAGTCACAGCTGTCTTCTGAGCTCTCACAGCCCCACCTGCCTCACAGGGTGTCTGTTGGGGGGAGGTATGTCAGGCAGATATAAAGCAGGGTATAAAAAGCAACTCCTTGTCTGTGAGCCAGTTTGGTTCTGTGGTTAGGGAGCCGGAGTCTTATCTGGGAATAACGTGTTTGTTTCTCCCCTCCTCCACGAAGCCAGCTGGATGACCTTGGGCTAGTCACAGATCTCTTCTTAGCTCTCACTTGCCTCACAGGGTGTCTGTTGTGGGGAGAAGAATAGAAAGCTTTGTCAGCCGCTGTGAGTCCCTGTAAATGGGTGAGAAAAGCAGGATAGAAAAGCCAACCTTCTTCTTCTTCTTCTTCTTCTTCTTCTTCTTTTGTTCAGTGCAGAGCCTACAGCAAGAGCCTATAGCAGCAAACAGAGTGCTTTGTATGTTTAACAAAAGTTGTTTTAAGCTGCATAGGCTCTTTGCAGAGCCAGGAATGTGATCATGTAAAGCATTTTTGACAGTCAGTGCCAAACCAGAATACTTATAGATGACTCAAATGAGGCTGAATAGAGAATTCAGGATAACGCTCTGGTAGCAGGATTGGGCCACGGGATTGTTCTCAACCACCGGAAGCATCTTCCCTGGAAAGTTCATAAAACTCCACCTCCCTCTGCTTGCCTTAGAAATCAAAGGTATGCTGCCTCTAATTATGGAGGGCCCATCTGGACTATTACAGATAAGATCTGTTAGTGGGTACAGCCGCCATAAATGTGCCTCATCTTTTCTTCTCTGGGCCCAGAGTTACTAGTCTCTTTAGAATTCATTCAATCAAATAATATTTATTCCACATCTTAGGCTGTGTTCATACCCAAGTTTTAATCCAACTTCAGTCCACTTTCAGAATGAGAGAACACATCAGGAAAGCAACAAGCTGATTTCTTTCAGCATTATCAAACTCAGAAGATCCACCTTTGAGTTGGATAATGTGGGAAGAAGATGACTGTTCACTTTTCTGATGTGTTCTTCCAGTCTGAAAGTAGACTGAAACTGTATTAAAACCTAGGTGTGAACACAGGCTTAAACCTAGCTGCCAAATGAGTTAAATGTCTTCACTTGCCAAATCCTAAAATCTTGAACAAGGAAGAGGAAAAACATTTCTTTCCACGCTATTGGTCTAGAATTATGAAGAGAGAGAAAAACAACCTCACCCACCCTATCCCAAATCTTTGAACATTTTTATGAGAGAAGCAGTCTTGACCATTTCACCTATCAAATTTGATATAGGGATTTGCATTCAAAATCTGATCAAATGTGCTGAATTTCAATGTTTGAATTTGAACAGAATGTCCCGAAATTCGAATGTACACATTCGAATTGAATTTTGGATCTATTCCTTTGAATTATCTGGACATTCATATGTGTATAGGTTTGTACATGATGCGTACCTGAAGATCCACATCTTTCCCGCATACAGATGGGGGGAACATGTGTACATGCACATACAAATTTTCTCAACATTTGTATGTGCAGATTCCAATAAAAAATTCGCATGAACAGATTAGAATGTGGTAAATTCAAATCACATCTTGTTAAATTTGAATTTAAAAGATTCAAATCAAATTGGATTTTTGGGTATTCGATTCAGTTTGAATAGGATGTAAAAAAAAAAACATTTGTGCACATCTCTAGTTTGATACCTTCCCAGTTCTACACTGTTTGTTGCTAGCAAACATGGAGCAGAATCCTTGCATAACAGAGGACCTGCTAGGATGACCCTCTAGGGTTATCGTTTTATGGACACAACCCTAACCCTAACCCTTTAAACATTCTTTGGTCCATCTTCAGGTCTGACCCCCCCCCCCCACACACACACACACACCTTTTCATTTCTATCCCTTTTATTTGTGGACTACCCATTCAGGAAAGTCCAGAAATAAAAGGGACAGAAATGAAATGATGCGAGCAGTCAGACCTGAAGATGGACTGATGAAGGTTGGAAGGGAAGGTTGCGACTATGGCCACATTGTTACAAGCAATCTCTGTGCTCTGGAGAGAAAAATCCACCCAAGCAAAAGAAATTTAGCAAGACTTGAAAAGCTAACATAGCAGAAGGCCTTTGCCACTAGGGTAAGATATATCAAATTCTGAAAAGGAGAGATTCGATTTTGAGTTCACCAAGCTTTGTTGTTGTGTAGTCATGAGAGGTGGGTTCCAATCAAAGGCTGGAGGCCAAAGATCAGTAGATACCAATGAAAAGCAACATCTTCTCCAGAACTTCTGGCAGGAATATCTCTGAGCATTACTAGGACCTTGGAACGCAATACATATGTTGTTGTTTAGATTATATCTGATTCTTTGTGACCCCATGAACCACAGCAAGTCAGTCCCTTCCATACTCCACTGTCTCCTGAAGTTTCCCCAAGCTTGCTGCTTCATGACACCAGCCACCCACCTGATCCTCTGCACCTGCTTCTCCCTTTGCCTTCCATCTTTCCCACCATCAGGGTCTTTTCCGGTGAGTCCTGCCTTCTTGTTATTTGGCCAAAGCATTTGAGCTTCAGGTTTTCTCCTTCCTCTGAACATTCAGGGTTGGTTTCCTTTAACATTGACTGATCCGATCTCCTTCAAGTCCAAGGGTGTTTTTCCACTGTCACTAGAAATGCCCATTAAGTACCCATTAATGGGTACCAAAATGCCATTTTGTACCCATTAATGGGTGCTTAATGGGTACTTTTAGTGACAGTGGAAAAACACCCCAAGTCTCAAAGTTTTCTCCAGCACCGTAATCCCAAAGCATCAATGGTCCAGCTCTCACAGCCCTGCTATGCTACAACGTTCCCACATTTTCACAACCCTCAGTGAGCAGTTTTGCAGTTTTGGCGAAACCTTCTACAGTGCGGTTACTGTAAGTTTCCACTCCAATCATGGCCCCCTCTGCACTTGGCCTTATTCTGGAATATATCTCGGGACAGCCATCTACTGGCCACTAGCTAATGCAGATTATGGCAGCCCTCACCTGGGACCTTCCATAGTCTGCACTGGCATGCAGGTTGCAGGTCCCTATTCTGTCTCAGTCAGCAACGTATTTGCTAATTTACTATGGCAGCACCTGCACTAAGGATGCGCATGAATGGGTTTTTTTGGCATTTGATTCAAAACAAATAGAATGTTTGAAAAGCCGTATTCATACAAATAGATTGCATTTGAATGTGGAAAAATTCTGTTCTATATTAATCTATTCGTATGTATTCATATGGACATTCAATACGTATCTGATACAAACAGATACGTATCCAATATGGACAGATACGTATCTGTACGAATAGATACGTATCTGATACGTTTCCCCAGCTTAGTGGATGTCCAAACTATTCGTACTTATGTCCGGAAGCATTCGTATTCATTTGAATGTTTGCATACAAATATCATAACATTCTATTCAAATTCGAATGTCCAAATTCCACCAAATTTGACAGCATTTCGAATGTTACAAATATTTGTGCACATCCCTAATCTGCCCATGGTAAAAAGAGAAGAAGAGGCTCAAAAGCAGCTTAGGACAGAGATGAGCCAAAGTGGTTTTAATCTGTTTTCTGGTTCACACTGAACTGAGTGATTTGCATGGTTTGCATACGAACTGAACCGCCTTGTAGTTTAAAGAAAACCTGAACCAGGGGGTGTTCTAACAACCCATGCAAACTGGGGGGGGGGTGTCACTTGCATCTTTTGGCTCACAGGAGAGCAAAACCACGCTGTAGTTTTTGATGAAGAAGAAGAAGAAGAAGAAGAAGAAGAAGAAGAAGAAGAAGAAGAAGAAGAAGAAGAAGAAGAAGAAGAAGAGATTCAAAGCAAACTCAAACTGGGAGTTGGTTCAGTTCAAAGTGAACCACTGAATTTTAGTCCATGCACATCACTAGTTTAGAGGTGGCAGCATGTGTATGCAAATTCTTTAATTGACACATGAAAGGCCAGAAAACATACTTCCAAAATGCATCCTCTGACCTTTAAAGTGGGCTAGAGGCACGGTGGAAACACTAGCATCCACATGATGCCTCATCTAGGATGCTTTTTTGAGCTGCTTTCTTGAATGTGAGGAGATGTATTTTTTAAATGCTGCCACTAGATTCAGGCAAATAGTGGAACTAATTACCCATGCCAGTCAAGCAATGATAAATGGGCAATGAATGTGTGTAGTCCAAAACCCACAGAGAGGGGTTCATTCAACATCATTCTTGCTCTTGCTGATGGGGCAGAATGTCCTCTTCCCCTCTTGCTCTTCTGCACAAGGTTGAAGCTATTTAGTTTGTCCTTCTGCAAAATAAAATAAAATAAAATAAAATTCTTCCTTACTAGTCCTAGGTCTGCTTACTCTTTACCTTTCAGTCTCTTCTCCAACCAGGCTGTGGTCACACCTTCATTTTAAACCTTCTTCAGGCCTGACTGCTCACACCTCTTTATTTCTATCCATTTTATTGGTGGACTTTCCTGAAGTGGAGGGTGGGAAGTCCACAAATAGCCTTGAGATACTTAAAGCCAATGAAAAAGTGTGGATGGGCGCTGTCCAGATGCTTCAGGTCAGTTATTGGTCAACGTTGGTTAAGGTGTGGAGCCCAATTTTGTGCTCCGCACCTAATAAACAATTAGTGAACTTCCGGTGAGGCAGGGCACCCTTGGAAACTGTAGCAGCCTCCTCAAAGTGCAGATGCTCTTCACCAGAAGTTCACTAATCATGCACTACCGGCTGTAGTGCGAATAGGCACCAGGTGTGAGCAGTCAGGCCTGAAGCGAAGGTGTGACCACAGCCCCTGTGACATTTTCTGCTTGGCGAATATCAGAGGGGTGATGCTCTTCAGGCGAAAACAGAAAGGAGGCTTCTGGCATAGCATTCCTTCTTGACTGATTTCCAGACTCTTTATTATTATTATTATTATTTTTTTGCACCTGCCTAGGCAGGAAATGAAAAGAAAACTCTGATGTCCTATAGTTCTCCTTAATCAATGTGTTTCATTTTGGGTCCCACCGCCATCCTGTTCCACATTAAGTGTGATGTTTAGCCGCAACGCAAACATTTTCCACATCTTTATCCCTGAAGGTGCCATCACCACAAAGGCAGAGAGTACAGAAGCCCTGAGATACTTAAACCCAAGCTAATCAGAGGCCCTTTCTACAATGGGCTTTATTCTGAATTGTATCTGCTGTCTCGATTCTGCTGTTCTGAATGTGGATTCTGCTATCCACACGCTAGTGCAGACTAAGGCAGGCCCTACCCTGGATCTTCTGCAGTCTGCACCAACATACCGAGGGCAGACCCTCGTTCCAGGATGCAATCTGGAAAAAGGGTCAGGGCAGGAAGGGCCAAAGCATCATAATTAAAATCTCTGTTATCCATTTTGCTGCAAAGAAGCTTTAAACCTGGCCAGGTTTACACCCATTAGGCCGCCTCCAACAACAGCAGCTTTCTATATGGATGGGCTTGGATTTGGGGCCAGATACCATTTCCATTTTCTAAGGATCATTTAAAGCAGCCTCATTCACAAAACACTGCAATAGTCCATGGAAACAGGAGCTCAGAACAATGGGGTTTCCCCTTTTTTTAATGAGTCTAGACGCCAAATACAGACTTAAGGTGTTAAATCAAGTGTGAAACTCCAAGTTAAGCCTGCCTGCCTGTAGGTATGTAGGTGTCTATACTGCCCAATGCCTGTAGGTCTCAGGGCAGATTGCAATAAAATCAGTATAAAAACGAGTAAAATAAGCTAGCTAAAACAATGGCTGTGGTCACACCTAATGTTTAATCCAGCTTCAGGCCACTTTCAGAGTAAGAGAATACATTAGCAAAGTGACAAGCTGTTTTCTTTAAATCACCCAGAAAAATCACTTTCAGGATAGATAATGTAGAAATAAAATTACTGGTCACATTGTTGATGTGTTCTCTCACGCTGAAGGTGGACTAAAGTTGGATTAAACCTTAGGTGTGACCGCAGGCAATGACAGTACCTATACTTGAGGAAAAGGCACTGAGGCTGTTCCCTCAGCCAAAGGCCTGGGGAAAGAAGTACATCTTCATGAATCATCTGAAGACATACAGTGAGGGTGCTTGGTGCTCCCTAGACAGGAGATAATCCACAACTTGGACGCTATCTGTGAAAATGTTCCTTTGGTGTCCATAACAAGTTAAAGCATCACTTTGGTTGCTAACAGGCCATGGCCACACCTTCACTTTAAACCTTCTTCCGTCCATCTTCAGGCCTGACTGCTGCTCGCACTTTTTCATGTCTATCCATCTTTTCTGTGGACTTTCCATGCAGGAAAGTCCAAATGGAGGGTGGAAGGTCCACAGATAAAACAGACAGACATGAAAAGGTGTGAGCAGTCACAGACCTGAAGGTGGACTGAAGGAGGTTTAAAGTGAAGGTGTGCCCAGGGCCACAGTTGCCTTGGAGATCCCAGCAAAGTTTGGTCCGAGCGTGGCTTGGTTGCTCATTTTGAAGGAACTCCTGCCACGCCTGTCCAGAAATGTTGCTACAACACAGAGATAAGAATAGCATTTTAACCTCCTCCGGGTGTGACGTGGCAGAAGGTTTGCAAAGGGAAAACCGTGTGTAAAACAGGAGCTCCTGTTCCCAAGCGGAGAAGACGGCGCAGACCAGAGGCACTTTTAATGCTAATTTATTTTGCTTTGTAAACGAGTTGTGAGGTCTGTACCAAACCCCACCCACTCGTCTTGCTCCTGGGTCCCATTGTCTTTCGCTCAGAGGCCTATCTGCCACATCAAGCCACAGACCTCCTTTTAACACTCTTTTCAGCTTTGATATGCACCCTGTCTCTTCCTCCTCCCCCTTTTCTTTAGCGGTTATATTGCCGGAAAGGGTGATGATTTTCACAGCAAATAAAGAGGTCCCCGCTTCCCTTTTATTGTGTTCAGAAGAAACGGGATCTGTGAATTTTATGGCCAATGGGAAAGCTGCCCCTTTCCTTTGCTCCCGACGGAGGCAAGCTGAGTCACAGACTACCGCAATCACGGGATGGAGTGTTCTCCCACAGGTCAGAAGCCTGGCGAACAGCTTCGTGTCTTCTGGATGCCAAACACCCATGGAATGAGAAGATAATCAGTTTTGAAATTGTTCTGCTCCCACACTGGCCCATCAGAATAACGTATTGGTACACAGCAAGGCATCCGTCCATAACGTATAAAGCAAGGCTGGTAGGTTCATGAGAACATCTCTGCTTTCAGAGAAGTTTTCTAGACCTCATCTAGAGTACCATGTCCAGTTCTAGGCACCCCAATTTAAAAAAGACATTGACAAGTCCAAAGGAGGGCTACCAAAATGGTGAGTGGTCTGGAAACCATCACCTAGGAAGAACGGTTGTAGGATCTAGGAATGCTTAGCCTGTGCAAGAGAAGATTGAAAGGAGACATGATAGCGGTCCTCAAGTACCTGAAGGGCTGTCATAGTGCGGAGGGGTTGTCCCTATTCTCACTTGCACAAGATGGGAGGACTAGAAACAATAGGATGAAACTTCAAGGGAGTCAATACAGATTACATATTAGGAAAAACTTCCTGAGTGTGAGGGTGATCAGTCAGTAGAATAGGTTGCCACAGGAGCTAGTGAGCCTTCCTTCGCTGGAGGTCTTCAAGCAGAGGCAGGACCTATATCTGTCTGGGATGGTTTAGGGAATCCTGCATTGAGCAGGGGGCTGGATTTGATGACTCTGCTTTTTACATACACTCCAATTTAACCTGTTCCAATAGACTGCTCTCCATGTCCCACCAATAACATGTTTTTATGCATGTCTAGACACTGCTTGATTGTTTGCAAAGTTCTCCTGAAATGAAAGGCAATGGCTTAATTTAACTTTCAGCCTAATATTGGGCTGCCATTGCTCAAGGCTCTCCTTTTTTTCTGGAATGTGTACCAAGCATTTTGTACCAACAACCAGTGGGCAGGACGACAACCCTAGAACCACTCTATGAAGCTGGTGGGCAGGATGACTAGGGATGACAAAGGGAAGTTTTTTGTTTTGTTTTGTTTTTAACCCAGAGGCTCATTGGTTTATGGAAGAGGTGGTGACAGCATCTCTTTAAGAAAGGATTGGACAAATTCATGGAGGACAGGTGTGTCAATGGCCACCAGAATGGATGCCCAGGTACCACCTCTGGATTGGAGAGACAGGCAGGAGGTCTCTAAAAGCCATATCAGAGAGCAGGTGAAGGTTTGCCTTTCTCTTCTGCTTGAGATGCCCAGAAGCAATTGGTGGGCCTCCGTGTGAGTCAGGATGTAGGACTAGATGGGCTGTGGCCTGATCTAGCACGGCTTCCCTTAATCCCCATGAATGGCTACTAGAATGGATGCCCAGGTACATCTCCCAGGTTGGAGAGACAGGCAGGAAGCCTCTAAGGGCCATTGGCAGAGAGTTGAGTGCAGGTGAGGGTTTTGCCTTTGTCTTTTGCTTGAGAGGCCCGGAAGCAATTTGGAGGCACCGTATGGGACAGGACACTGGACTAGATGGGCTGTGGCCTGATCCAGCAGGGCTCCTCTTAATTAATTGATGACAAGTGTATCTGTGGCCACCAGAATGGATGCCTAGGTAGCACCTCTAGACTGGAGAGACAGGCAGGAGATCTCTAAAGGGATTGGCAGGGATACGAGAGCAGGTGCAGGTTTTGCCTTCATCTTCTGCTTGAGATGCCCCATAAGCAATTAGTGGGCCACTGTATCAGAGAGGATGTTGGACTAGATGGGCTGTGGCCTTCTCTTGTATTCTCATGTTCTGATATTAGTTCTCTCCACCTTTGATTTTAATCATGTTTTTATCTAACTGCTCTGACTTTAGTTTTTTTATTTCCTCTGTTGTGCAAACCCAGAAAGTGGTTTATTTATTTTAAATAAATAAATGAGACGCAACTTCCATAATGTCTGTACAGATCGTGCCCTTTCTTGGATTCTCAGCTGCATCAAATTCACGCAGCTTGGTATGGGAGTCTGTGCAAATGAGTGCAGGTATGAAACACTATTTGGGGTTCTACTGTTTAAAGTATGAGCAGTTCCTAGGTAGAACCTGCTGCACAAGTTGCAATTGTTTATTACTGATAACTGGAAAGAAAGGCTAAGCGTGGGAATCTTCTATTTCGCCAGAATGACCTAGGGCCTTTTTGCACTTACCTCTCTTAATCCGGATTAAGACGATCCGGATCTTTAGTATCTGGTCCTAGTGGAATCCGGTCCTTGATGTTCCACATCATGGCGAAGACCCCAGGCATCCGCACAGGCCGTCTAGCACCCAATGGCAATGGGCGCTAAACAGGGCTGTCATGCAGACGTTGTAGCACCCATCCCAAGGCTCCGATTAGGCCCAAACAGGAAGGTCCATTGATGGCGCACAGCTGTCAATCAGGGGCCACTTCTGGTTACAGTGGGCGAGGCAGAGAGACACAGCTTTGTAGCTGCCTACATAGCCGCTATGAAGCTTGTGCGGGCCTATGTAGTGTGTGGGTTGAGGGGTGCAGCTGGAGCCGCCCCCCCATTGCAAATGGCGGCCTCTAGGCCTGCCCCAGGACCTCATTGCCCTGGTATATGTCTGGAAGTGTGGCCTCTAGGAGTGTACATGAATTCATTTTTTGGCATTCAATTTATAACAAATTGAATATTCAAAATTCCAGATTCGTACAAATAAAGAAAAATGAATGACTGGACATTCAAAACAATATGAATACATTTGTATCTATTCTTACGAATATTCGATACTTATCCAATTATACAAATCTCTTACACATCCATATGCATCCATATGTATTTGTACACATCCTGTTTTCATCCCGTATGGATCCCGTTTTCATCCCGTACGGATGTGTATGGACATACAAATGTCCAAATTATTTTTACGAATAACTCGAAATATTCATATTCGTACAAATACTAAAGTACGAATGTCTGGATAATCGATTCATATACGAATGTACAAATTTGTCCAAAAAAAGAATAATACAAACATTCTTCCACATCCCTAGTGGCCTCTGATCCGGTCTTCATGGGAGAAGACTGGATTGAAGACACCATTAAAGTGGTCTTGCGTTAATCCAGATTGAAGGGCCTAAGGACCCCACTGAATCTGGATTTCGCCAACACTCGCACAGACAATACATTCAGGACGGAGTCCTTAGGGGGCTGTGTGTGCAGAAGGTACATAACTGATCCGTACCAATTGTGAACCTATCAGGCTCCTAACGTGGTCTTTGTTGCACAGGCAAAAAGGGCCAAAAACAAAGTATTTTTCCTAGCAAAAAGAAAATGCATGTATATATATATAATTATATATATATTTGCTCTGTTTCCAAAACACAGGCAAAACAAGGACACGAGAGAAATATCGTGTGGTTTACACAGATCACCAGCGATTAGAACTGGAGAAGGAGTTTCATTTCAACAGATACATTACCATTAGAAGGAAGTCTGAACTTGCAGCAAATCTAAGACTTTCGGAGAGACAGGTAAAGTATGAGTTGCTGTTGTTCAAAGGGGGTGAAATTACCAGGGCAGGCTCCTGTTGGCTTAAAACAGGTGTTGCTCGTTGCTTCTGAACCCCCTTGGAATTTCATGCTCTAGGGCAAGGATGCTCAGGGAAAGCTCCTTTGGATGCTTCCTTTGGTGGGACTGAGAATGGAATGCTGGGAATGGAATGCTGGGAATTGTAGTCCAGGAACACCTGGAGGCCTGCAGGTGAGCAGCCCTGCTTTAGGCCCTGCTGTCTAGATGGACAGGAAACCACACACACACACAAGCACAAATGTTCTTTGCTTCTCCATTATGGCTATGGGTATAAGAGAGGGATTGAGAGAGAGAGGGCGATTCAAGGTCCTAACTCTAACCTACAAGGCCCTAGACGACTTGGGCCCCAAATATCTAAAGCAACACCTTCTTTCTTATCGACATGTCTGTGCTCTAGTATCTGCAGGGGAGGCCCTCTTGGTTGTCACACCACCCTCAGCAGCAAAATGGGTGAGCACCTGGGGGAAGGCCTTCTCAGTGATGGCTCCCAGACTGTGGAAAAGTCTCCCTCCTGAGGTGCATCAGACAGACAGACAGACAGACAGACAGATAGATAGATAGATAGATAGATAGATAGATAGATAGATAGATAGATAGATAGATAGATAGATAGATAGATAGATAGATAGATAGATAGATAGATAGATAGATAGATAGATCAAAACTTTCTGTTCCTTAATGTCGAACTAATATTAGACTAAAACTTGTGGCAAACAACGGCCCTGTTTCCACTCATGCCTCTTAAAACAGTCTAAAAATGAAACAAAAAAAAAGCAATTCCAAACACAGATTCTAGCAGTCCCCACTTCAGTGGCTTTAAATCACTTTAAATTGCTATCAGCCCCTCTGCTGTCCCCACCCAAAACGGTTCAGAATCGCATTAGGGCAGCAGTTCTCAACCTTCCTAATGCCACGACCCCCAGGTTGAGAACCACTGCATTAGGGAAAGGGAATCTTTTCTTCCCCCCTCTTGCCAGCTGGAGCCCTACCCCCTGCCTGCCAATTGGATCCCACAATGACATGGCGGAGGGTGGAGAATTGCAGCTCCCTCCCCCCTCTCCTCTCCCCTCCTCTCGTGCTTTTGCAAAAGACATCCTGCCAGTCCTGCGTATAGGCATGCACACACAAACACACACACACCTTCCTCCCATTCGCTCTCCTCCCCTCCACATCATCAAAAGCATTGGCTGGTATATACATACACACACATAAACTCAGGACTGGTGCAAATGCAGAAAAGTGAAAAGAGGCAGCAGAGAGAGAGAGCTGCCTGGCTGCACATGAACACACTCTGTCACCGGTGGGCCATGGGGTGGGGAGATGCTTCTCTCCTTCCCAGGGCTCAGCAAGGCAAAAAAGGAGCCTCCAGTGTGTGCTTCCCGGCAAGGAGAAAGTGAGGGGAAGTGAAAAATGAAACTTTGTTATTAGTGTGAAGTGTGGAGTGGGTGAATTGCTACAACTTATAAGGCTGAATTGTTACTTCTCTGCTGAATATGGATCTGGCACTTTAACAAATCTGACAAGGGGCTGGTCCCCACGCAGGATAAAAGCCCATCCGCTTCATGACGTATTTGCCCAAATACTGCTATAGTGTTCCCACAGCAATAAGGAAGAAATGTTTGAAAAGCAAAAATGGGGGGGGGGGAACAACACCTGAAAAAACAGGTGTTTATTTATTCAGGTTTTTAGCCAAATAATCCTCAAAATACCCCTGAAACTGATTGGGAATGGGTACGAAGAGGATCCAAATCATTTGTAAACCGCTTTATTCCATGAATGGGAATTCACTGTGTTTTTCTTGTCGTTGTCATTCTTATAGGTAAAAATCTGGTTCCAGAATCGCAGAGCCAAAGAAAGGAAATTAATGAAAAAGAAAATGACGAATTTTGATGGCAACAGCCTTGGTCCAATCCAGAGTGACTCCGGTTCAATGAGTCCCATCCCAATCCCCGACCCACAGACTCATTCGGAAATGGCTGGTTCTTTATTTCCGCCGCCGCCGCCACCTCCTCCTCTCCCAATGAATGGCTTGCAGCACAGTGGGAATCTGCAACAGGTTGTGCCATCTCAGTAAAGCCATACTGATGAATGGAGAACATGCTAACTTATGGCTACTCAGAGCACTACCATTCACAAGAGGACTGCCAGGCTGTTTGAAAACAACTCTCCGGCACCACCACGGCCATCTGTAAGATACAGGCAACCTCACACCAAATATCAATGCATGGAAGTGAGCAGCAAGACTTTCTTTGGCAAGGCCATTGTGATCCAGCAGTCAGCCAGTTTGGTCTAGTGGTTAAGGAGCCAGACTCTTATCTGGGAATACCGGGTTTGATTCCATACTCCTTCATGAAGCCAGCTGGGTGACATTGGGCTCGTCACAGCTCTCTTCTGAGCTCTCACAGTCCCACCTGCCTCACAGGGTGTTCTGCTGTTGGGAGAAGAACAGAAGGTTTGTCAGCCACTTTGAGTCCCCTTAAATGGGTGAGAAAAGCAGGGTAGAAAAGCCAACTGTTCTTCTTCTTCTAAGTTTGGGGCCACATGGTCTCCCCATGGCTATAAAGCTGATCTGGTTCAGAAGGAACAGTTTTCAGATGAATGAAGGTCTGAGGTTTCACCCGCTGCCCCGCACTTTGCTTGGTTTCCGGCTGAAATCTTTACACAGCAAGATGTTTCTTCCGTCCAGTCTCTGGAATGACATTCTACTCTTTCCTTTTAACAGGGTGGATCTATCGCTGGCAAACAAGATACTGAGCATAACAGAAGGATTCTATCAGCAGACTTTATTGTCAGGGCTACAACGTCCTGTGCTACAGGCAAAACAATAGGACAGAACACCAAATCACATTAAAGCATAATTAAAAATTTCCAAAACTTTACCAAGATTTCCAGTAGATAAGATGGGGTTTCAATGTCCCAAGTGCTCCTTGCCCTGACTAGCAAATCCAAATAATTTATGCAAATTAAGATTATGTGAAATTTGCTTAGTTTGTACAATTCAGGGTTTTAAGAAAGAAAGAAAGAAAGAAAGAAAGAAAGAAAGAAAGAAAGAAAGAAAGAAAGAAAGAAAAAGAAAGAAAGAAAGAAAGAAAGAAAGAAAGAAAGAAAGAAAGAAAGAAAGAAAGAAAGAAAGAAAGAATTTGTATTGCCCAAGGGCAGATTTCTATTTCTTCAGTGGCGTATATACCAACTTGCTTTTTATGTGAAGCAGGTGAAGCCTTTAAAGCAATTTTGCTAATTCAATAACTGCTTCTATTCCACGATTCTTCAGTGTTTATGCTGTTAACTCACAATTCCCATGTTTGTTTTCATTTTTTAATTGAGCTTATTTCATACTTACAAGACAACCTGTGAACTGATGCATTGGTGTTCTTTACTTAAAGGTTTGCACCGGAGTTGATGCAGAAAGCAAGGTGGTAGTAATGAGTTGCTAGATTCTAAATTATTGCTGTAATCAATTTATTTCTGTATTCAACTGAGCCCAAACAAAGCAAATGTTTTATACAATTGCATGCAATTTATTGCATCGAAAAATGAACTGTTTTCATGGGTGCCACATCAAAGATGTAGAATGACAACATCTAAGCCAGGGATACTCAGCAGCATCCCTATTATTTCTCCCTGAACTACAAGGCCCAGCATTCCATCCCACATCCCTACATATCTCCCAGCATTCCATGCCCTAGCTCCACAGTTGAGCATCCCTCATTTGCAGGGTTCTCCAAATGTTGTTTAAAAAGATTCCACCCTTCTCTGGTCATGCTAACTGCATCCCAGGAAAACTGGAGTCCATTTCTCCCTTCTTCTGAACAGACCCATCTAGGCTGAGCTTTTATTCTCTGAAATAAAGTCAAATGAATGGAAACCAAGGCACAGTGATTTATTTTGGTTGGCATTCTTGCATCTGGCCAGCCGCTTTAAAATGATCCAGAAATACTTTCCTGGTTAAGAACCTAAGAGGAGCTGGATCAGGCCATCTAGTCGAGCATCCCTATGCACCTTTGGTACAGTACTGAATGCCGTCTTGGCAAAGGGCCCCATGCATTTTAGATTTGGTCTACGGAAAGGACCAGGACCAAATTTGGTACCCCAAAAAACAAGTCTCAGCATGGTTTGGGGTCCCAGCATGTATTGCCAAGCAAGCAGAGACCGCGCATGGGGACAGTCCCAGGCTACTCGGAGAGGAGATTGGCACTCACGTCACTGGGAGGTGGAATCTGCTTGCCATTCCTGCCCTGTGCATTGGAGATCACAAACACTGAGATTTTTTGAGAGTGAAAAAATCCTGATTGCCAAGGCAGGCAGGATAATGGCTTGATTTTGTCCCATTTCTCAAATATTCCTCCCCTGTTTCACGACTGCCAAGGCGATCATGACAATGGCTTGATTTGTCCCTTTTAAAATTGCCAGTTGTTCTCGCGGTTCCCGGTGGAGCGGAGGTGCGGAAAACTGCTCAGCCGCTCAGCTGCTGCCAAACCTCTTGTTGCCTTTGGGTTTTTTAAAATTATTTTTTAAACTATTTAATTTAATTTTAAAAAATGTCTGTGTCTCCCAGCCCAGTCCTGGCTTTCTGCGCTGCTAAGGGAGGGGGGGGATGCGGCATTTGCAGCTGGCGGCACAGGGGTGGGCTGATATCAGTCCAACTTCCAACGAGGAGAGAGGGGGTGGAGAGGAGGGGGTGCTGGGCCCCATGCCAGGGTTTGGCATGGTTTGCATGGGGACGGCTCCATCCATGCCAAACCCGCACCCAGCCCGCGTTGCTAGGAATGGCATGTGGATGGGCAAGATCTGCTCTCGGACCCGCTCCCAGTCTCATGCGTGCCCAATCATGACCAAACAGCTGGCATGGGGACACAGCAATAGTGGCCCACCAATTGCCCATGGGCATCTCAAGCAGAGACAAGGGCAAACCTTCATCTGCTCTTGAATCCCGGCAAATGGCCTTAGAAGCATCCTGCTTCTCTCCACAGCCTGAAAGATGTACTTAGGCATCCATTCTAGTAGACACTGATACATCTGCCATTGATAAATTTGTCTAACCCTTCCTTAAAGCCATCTAAGCTGGTTGTTATGACCACCTTGGCCCCATTCCCAAAGGCACTAAAATCCGGACTGGATTCAGATTCAGCATCCAGCGTTTCCATTAAATTTCCCAGTAGTCCGAATCTTGGAAGGGCTGTTCCCATGCCAGTTCTTTTCCCCTGGATTTTCTGCAGAAACCCCTGTAGAAATCCGGGGGGGGGGGGGCTACCAAAACCAGACTTCAGCAATCCAGTCCAGATTTTAGTGCCCTCAGAGAAGAGCAAAGGAGCAGACCTGGCGGCCAGGGTGAGCAAGTGAGCAGTGAGCAAGGAGGGGGGGGCAGGGCAGGGCAGGGCAGGGCAGGGCGGCTGCCCCTCAGGTGCCCACTTCCTCTTGAAGGCAGTGAAAGTGCTTTGCAGGTGTGGTAGAGCAGGATCCACTGCCACCGCCGGCATGCCACCACTGCCACTACCACGTCTACCACCCCCACCACCGCTGGGCACTTGGCAAGGTCTTCTGCACATCTGGAGCTGAGCTTTGCACCTCCTTTGCTCTAGCTGGGTATTCTGCAGGGTCAGGCCCCAACTTCCCTTTGGGTTAGGAGGAGAAGGACAAGAATGGCAGGAGCCACACTGCACCGTGCCATTCACTGGGGTGCTTGCGGGTGAGGTTTGGAAACAGACTGATGCACGCTCAGTGCTGTTCCTGGCCTCCAGCTAAACCTACAGCAGAACCCGGATTACTCCAGACCAGAGTAATCGGAATTTGCAGTAGGTGGGAACGTACCCCTCTTCTGGCAGCCAATTCCATAGACCAATGACCCTCTGGGTGAAGAAATATTTCCTCTTGTCTGACCTGACTCACCTGCCCATCAGCTTCATAGATGCCCCCTGGTTCTAGTGTTGTGTGGTAGAGAAAATAATTTTTCTCTATCGACCTTTTCTATGTTGCGCATGATTTTATCTACTTCAACTAGGTCCCCTCTTAAACACCGTCTTTCCAGGCTAAAGAGGCCTAGACGTCGTCGTCTGATTTCATAAGGAAGGTGTTCCAGACCCTTAATCATTCTCGTTGTCCTTTTCTGTACCTTTTCTAGTTCCACAACAACCTTTCTGAGGTGTGGTGACCAGAATTGTACAAAAAATTCCAAATGTGGTCTCACCGTAGATTTACAAAGAGGCCAAATACTTGCTATTCCACGTTGAGTACACTGGACATAACGCTGCCCTTCTAAGACATCCTTGGATCAGTGACATGCAGACTGATATAGATATGAATGTATACAAATTGAATGTGAATTCATTTGAATTTTAAACATTTAATTTGATTTGAATCTTTGGATATTCAAATCGAATGCCGAAAATTGCACATGACACAGTGGTGACTGCACAAGCCTAAAACTGAACAATTCACCCAGTTTATGCCACTTGCTACCTAAGGAAATACAGGCACCTGGACAGTTTGTACAAACAAGCCTAAGCCAGTGGAAACTGCAACCTCCATGCACTTTTAAGTTGTCTTATGTTGGCTACACGTCCTATTTCAAAAGCAATTTTCCCACTGTGGGCTTTCTGACCTTAGTTTGCTGTTTGCTCACACTGGATTCCCTTTTCCAGTGGTTTGGTCTAGTGGTTAAGGAGCTGGACTCTTATCTGGGAATACCGGGTTTGATTCCACCCTCCTCTATGAAGCCAGCTGGGTGACCCTGGTCTAGTCACAGCTCTCTTCTGAGCTCTCATAGACCCACCTGCCTCACAGAGTGTTCTGTTATAGGGAGAAGAACTGAAGGTTTGTCAGCCACTTTGAGTCCCCTTAAATGGGTGAGAAAAGCGGAGCAGAAAAGCCAACTCTTCTTCTTCCTCCAAGGGCTAACGGAATGCAAGGATGGTGGTGGCAGGAAAGGAGGGCATCTTTGTACAAATTCATACAAATGTTGCAAGAAAAGTTTGAGATGCTTCCCCACCCCCCACCCCATTGTGCATAAACTATTGCCAGAAATGTCCCCAAGAGCACTGACGATTTCCACATTTATTTCTTGGGATCGGTTAAAAAAAAACAAACAAACCCCAAAAAACCTTGACAGCCTAGAAATAGAATTAATGCATTCATTTGCCATATGGAAAAGTAAAAAAATAAAAAATAAACTCCTGCATCTCAATGTTAAAGGGTAAAGTTCTTTCCCATAATGCACCAGAAGGCGACCATAGCAAAAATTAGATTTCCTTTAACTTCCCTATCAGCCAGCAGGAACTATAAGTTGCAGTTCACCTCCTGAACCGTGTTTGTTTGAACATCAAATTCCATGGCAGCAATTAAAGGAAGCGATTGCTTTTCCCCCCGTGTGAAAAACCTGGATGAAAAGGGGACCGAGCTTGCACCTTTGCCCAGGCACTAGACCCAGGGTCATTTCGGAATTCCGACGGTCTGTTCTCCCATGTTTACAAACAGGAGGTGAAGGGAGATAAGACATGGCTTTGAAGAAAGATGCTGCACTTCTGGATTGCTGAAATGTGGCTTGCTATTGATGGCCAAGCTTTTTCCATCAGATGGTTTAGCATGCAAGCAGAGTTCGGTTTGCAATGGTTTAAAGCGAAAACACCTTGACATTTAATCAGCAGATGAATCAATGACATTTTGTTCCACCAGCCGTGGGTGTGATCTTTGATTGGAGGGGTTGCATTTTATGGCCACACAGTTGTTTTTAAAGTTTTAGATGGTTTTGATTCTAGTGTGTTACTGGAATATGGAACCAGAGAAATAAAGCTGGCTTTCCATCGGACGACTATTTCTCTTATTTGGTGCATCGCTCAGGGAGGAAAATGCAAATTAAATTCATCCACTGATAAAGAGGCAGATAATTAACTAAAATATCAGAGTCATTGGCAGCTCTATCGGAACATATTCCTACAAAGCTGAGCAACATCAAATTATTTGGTAGTACATATTAGGGATCAGCATGAATATTTGTAACATTGGTTATTCATACGAATGCGTACAAATTTGGATATTTGTACATGAACCAAATGTCACGACATCCATACATTAACATTTATACAACTAGTTCGTTTGTATAAATAGTTCGGACATTTCTTAAACTGGGATGGTGGGGAAGTGGCTGCACCAGTCACATCTGTGATGCATCCAGATTGCATTTGACATGGATCGAGAGTGGATTAAAAGTGGATTCAGGTTGAATTTCACACTTTCAGAGCAAATATGTTATGGGATATGTATCGGATACATATGGGACATATATTTGTTTGTATTGTATGAATACATTGTGTGTGTGTGTGTGTGAGAGAGAGAGAGAGAGAGATGAATAATTGACTGTTGAAAGTTATTGGAAGAAGCCACTTCAGTAAGGTAGAACCACAAACATGCAAGAGACAGTTACCACTTGATCTGCACTGGGGAATCATGCGGGCTTTCCCTCCTCCCAACATTTTCCCTCGCATCTGCTCCTTTGTGCCATTATGATACACTGAGGTGGTAACAGCAACCAGCCTGGATAGCATTAAGAAAGGATTGGATAAATTAATGGAGGACAGGTGTATCAATGGCTGCTAGAATGGATGCCTAGGTACATCCTCCAGGTTGGAGAGACAGGCAGGAACCTCTAAATGCCATTTGCAGGGAGTTACAAGAGGTCAAAGTTCTGCCTTCGTCTTCAACTTGAGATGCCCATAAGCAATGGGAGGTCAGATAGGAAGGAACTCGATGGGCTGTGGCCTGATCCAGCAGGGCTCCTCTTAGGTTCTTATGGGCTAGATGGGCTGTGGTCTGATCCAGCAGGACTCCCCTCAATTCATGGAGGACAAACATATCAATGGCTACTAGAATGGATGCCCAGGTACCACCTCCAGGTTGGAGAGACAGGCAGGAGGTCAAAGTTCTGCCCTTGTCTTCTACTTGAGATGCCCAGAAGCAATGGGAGGTGAGTCAGGAAGCTGCTGGGCGAGATGGGCTGTGGCCTGATCCAGCAGGATTCCTCTTTATCCATGTGGGACTGGTGTATCAATGGCTACTAGAATGGATGGCTAGCTGCTGCCTCTGTGTTGGAGAAACAGGCAGGAGGCTTTAAAGGTCAGAGAATGCCATTCATTGCCTTGTGCTCTTCAGAGAAAAGGCAGGGAATAAATGCCATGAATAAATAATACATAAATAAAGGCAGGGCTAATCATTCCCAGCAGATAGTCTTATTGGGTGTTTTTTCCACTGCAGCCCTTAGATCTGGATCTAAGAAGATCCGGATCTAAGGAATGGGTACATTTCTTAATCCAGATCTAGTAGATCCGGTTTAAGGGAAGCACCCAGTGTGTTTCCACAGGAGGTGTAGCACCCATTAGGAATGGGTGCTAACACCTCTGCTGTGGAAACAGCTTTGCACCCATCTGGGGAATCCAGATCGACCCACAAGGGGTCGGTCCATTACCCCAGGTGTTTGGGGGGGCAGGGGGGGCAGTCTTCGAAGCAACTTTGAAGTCAGCTTTGAAGTCACTTCAAAGCATGTGCTCAACTTTCGAAGTCACTTCGAAGTGAATGTGAAGTCAACTTCGAAGTGACTTCGAAGCCAATGTTGGGGTGGGGGGTCCCAAAGGTGCATCCCCTCCCCCTAGCCTCCTTTGGACCCCATTGGCCTTTAATCTGGATTTTCTGGGAGAAGACCCCATTGTAGACCCCTTTAATGGGGTCTACAGAAAATCCGGATTAAAGGCCAAAAGGTACCCATTAGATCCAGATTTCCCCAATGGCAATGGAAACAATCGGGTCCCAAATGGGTGTCGTAATGGAAATGGGGTCATCCAGCTCACACCCAAATGGGTCCTAAATGGGTGCAAAAATGGGTACTTTTGACAGTGGAAAAACACCCATTAACAACTTCCTCTATGGTTGTGGACCAATACTTTGATGGAGGTCTCATGATGTGGAGAGCATGTTTGGATTGCTTCAGCCTCCTCCCCTTACCAGAAAATCTGGTGTGAGTTGAACCCAAAGCCTGTGACCACTGGGCTTCACATCAAATCCACATGAGCATCATTTGTTTGTTTGTTTGTTTGTTTGTTTGTTTGTTTGTTTGTTTGGTTGGTTGGTTGGTTGGTTGGTTGGTTGGTTAGTTGTTTGTTTGTTTGTTTGTTTGTTTTTTCGTTCGTTCGTTCACAGCAGCAAAAACAAAATATAAAACAAACGTACTAAAAATGATAAGAGAGGAGAGGAAGTTCTCTGATTTCCTGAACATATGAAGTAAAGGTGCCTGATGCACTTCAGTGGGAGACTGTTTCATAGTCTGGGGGCCAACACTGGGAAGACCCTACCCTGTGCCCCAACCCTTTTAATTACTGAAGGTGGTAGTACAACCAGGAGGGCCTCCTCTGCAGACCTTAAGGCACAGGCAGGTCAACATGGGACTGATTACATAAATTGCACCAACTAGATATTTATGTGAATTTGGGGCTCAGAGTACACACGAAGTGAAACACGGTCATCAGATGCTGTTGGCACAACCCAGAAATAAGTGTGAGCACGTATTTGTCACTCATTCCTGGTTTGGGCTGTTAAAATACTAAAAAGCCGGATGCATTCCACAGCCGACTGCTAATAATTGTTTATGGCTGCTCATCTGGAAGCCACAAAGCCAACTTTTCCTCACTACCTTCTGACAAGATGGAATGTGGCCGGGCTACTTCCGCATTTTTAAATGCCAAAACCAAATCTGCTCAGGGTTCAGGAGATAACATGTTCTTAAGTATATCACAATTTTAAAAAAGCTTCTTAAATAACAGCAACAGTTCTCAGGGAAGCAGAAATGATAAAACGGAAAACAAGCCCAGATGAAACTTGCATCTGTAAAAGTATCCACCAATACATGCTTAACTAAGACCAATTTGGTCTAGCGGTTAAGGAGCCGGACTTTTAACTGGGAATAGCTGGTTTGATTCTGCACTCCTCCACAAAGCCAGCTGGGTGACCTTGGGCTAGTCACAGCTGTCTTCTGAGCTCTCACAGCCCCACCTACCTCACAGGGTGTCTATTGTGGGGAGAAGAACAAAAGGTTTATCAGCCGTCTTGAGTCCCCTTAAATAGGTGAGAAAAGTGGGATAGAAAAGCCAACTCTTCTTCTTCTTCTTCTTCTTCTTCTTCTTCTTCTTCTTCTTCTTCTTCTTCTTCTTCTTCTTTGTATCAGGCTGCATCAGCAAGAGCAAAGGCTCTTCTAGTATCTTAAAGGTTGTTGTTCAGGCTCTAATAAATTAGACTGGGAACCCTAAGTACACAAAGGTTTGTGTCACTGTCTATTAGCCTAGACAGTGATACAGTACTTTTTGATTGTTTTCAACATATAATGATGGTGTGCTTTTTGTCCCTTTATTTATATTGCATGAATCAGAGAACTAGCATGAGGATCTCTTAATTTCCTGCTCTCTTGATTTCACAGTAGTCATACAAATGTGGAGCAAGAAATCATGGGCCATAGGCACAATTAAGGTTTAATCCAGCTTCAGTCCACTTTCAGAGTGAGAGAATCCATCAGCAAAGCGACAAGGGCTGTGGTCACACTTAACGTTTAATCCAGCTTCAGTCCACTTTCAGAGTGAGAGAATCCATCAGCAAGGTGACAAGGGCTGTGGCCACACTGAAGGTTTAATCCAGCTTCAATCCACCTTCAGAGCAAGAGAACACACCAGCAAAGTGACCAGTAATTTTCTTTTCCAAAATATTTTTCGTGAATTTTCTGAGCTATTTAACCCTGAAAGAAAACAGCTTGCCAGTTTGCTGATGTATTCTCTTGTTCTGAAAGTGGACTGAAGCTGGATTAAACGGTAGGTGCAACCACAGCCTTGGTCATGGCCTACATCATTTTTAAAGAAGAAACTTTGCCCCAGCATCTTCCACTTCCAAGGAGCTGGATCAGATAACTAAATATGTTTATATCTGTCACAGAGGTTTGTCCTTCTTGCTTTGTTGTTTTTATCTGTGAAAGAACAGATAAGCTCTTCCTTTCCTGTGTTGCTAGTATTTTTATCTGAGTTGTGTTTTTTAAAGAACTATCTTAGTCCTGGCTCAGAACTTTATTTTAATCTTGATTGAACCTTGTCCTGGTTTCAGCCTCTGGACCTGCACATTTGATGGAAGCTTAGGAAAATGGGACTGGGAAAGGCTTTTGTTTGCTTTTTAATGATACAGATCATGGGCAAGATTTCTTGCTACAAATGGAAGAGGTGGCAGTTCTTTGCCTGCCCCTCAGGGACCCTTGAGGGAAAGACACCATGGCTGTTTTTCCATTAGCAACGGAGACCCCATTTCAAACTCATTGGTACGGATCAGTTATAAACCTTCCGCACCCAGGACCCCCTATGGACCCCCTTAGTACCTCATTCTGAACATTCTGTACCCACGAGTACCGGTGAAATCCGGATTTAATGGAGCCTTCGGGCCCTTGAATCCAGATTAACCCTAGACCCCTTTAATGGTGTCTTCCATGCAGACATATAGGGTCCTCTCCATGGCCCTTTTTACATATATCTCTCTTAATCCAGATTTAGAAGATCCAGATCTTTGGTATCTGGTCCTCATGGAATCCAGTCCTTGAAGTTCCACATCATGGTGAGGGTCCCATGCATCCGCATGGGCTATCTAGCACTCGATGTCAATGGATGTTAAACAGGGCCACCATGCAGCCGCTGTAGCTCCCATCCTGAGGCTTCGGATTGAAGACACCCTTAAAGGGGTCTAGCGTTAATCCGGATTTAAGGTCTCGAGGACCACATTAAATCCTGATTTTGCCAATGCTTGTGGGTGTAGCATATTCAGAATGAGGTTCTAATGGGGCCCTTAAGGGATTGTGTGTGGAGAAGGTATGTAGCTAATCCATACCAATTGTGTACCTATCGGGGTCCTAATGGGGTCTACTGGATCCCAACGAGAACCATATCTCAAAGATCCAGATCTTTGGATTAACAGAGGTAAGGGCAAA
Organism: Aspidoscelis tigris stejnegeri; assembly: GCA_023333525.1. NCBI lineage: Eukaryota > Metazoa > Chordata > Lepidosauria > Squamata > Teiidae > Aspidoscelis > Aspidoscelis tigris. Next base: position 14,051,470 of record JALMGA010000012.1, read on the forward strand.
AATTGCCCATGAAGCCCTCCTTCTGTGATAGTATGATAATGGTGGTGCCCATCCTATGGGGAGCAAGGCAGGCTGTTTCCACGTTTCCTGCTCATATTTTGGGAGAGGGTGGACTATCCCATCCCAGGATATGCAACCTGTCCCAAGATGGGCTGCCACTGGAGCAAGACAAGGCTAGGTGTATTTGGGCAAATCATGGCACTGAACACCTGGCCTACTGCCTCCAAAGAAATGCCCTCAGAGGAAGTCTTAGACTCTGGAGGCCTTGAACCTTTGTTCCCAACCTGGTTGGTTTGAGAACAGACCCATATCTGGTGCTCTTTCAAAGCTGATACATCAAAAGGTGGAAGGGGACCATCCGCAGAAATCCATGGTCCAGCCCACCAGCCCTGGAGAGGTTGGAGAACTTGAGACAGAGGCCTATACCTACACTGACCACCAGGGCACCATTTTAGGCCTCTTCCAATAACAGCCAAATCATGACAGGTAGTGTGGGCAGCTTTACTCCACACTAGGATGGGCACAGCAGTCCCATATTTTGGAATTTGTTCTGTGAGTCATCCAGAATTTGTTCCGGAACAACCCCAGATACAGAAATGGCCCCAGAGAAATGGAGGCCCAAAGAATCTAAGAAACAAAACAGTGTTTTTGCATTTCATTGCAAGGGCAAGCCTGAGCATAATGTGCAAATAAGTGATACCACAGGCCACCCTACTGATGTGAGCACCCATCTATTCCTTGATGACAGAAGACATAAGTCGACCATTGGATTACAAAAATAAAAAAGGGTAGTGCCTTGTCAACTTTCTTAATTTCATGCCAGATTCTCTAATTGAGTTATTTTTTTCCTTTTCTCTTCCCCATTAACATACCCATACTTTCTTCCTTCCTAAAATTAGTAGAGATGTGATAATCTGAATAGCACAAAGGCGAAAAGGCACCCTCAGTCAAAACATACCTCTCCCAAACGTGAAATAATTCACACCTCTTTTGCAAGTTCATTTCTTAACAAATAGCTTAGTCTGTGATTTAGGTAGTGGTGGGGTTCCTCTAACAGCATGGAAAACAAGCAAAAATAAAGGTATGTCTGTGTGGTCAGTGTTCTATTTGGATACAGACCAAAGAAGCAACCCTCTGTTTATTTCAGACAGTTTGCTTTACTGAGATACAGCCACTCCTAGACTCCATGGGCACGGGTTTTGGGGCAGGAATACAGAAGTGGTTTGCCATTGCCGACTTCTTGGGAGAGGCATGGGAATCAATCTAGGAACTCTCTGCCTTCCAGGTTGTTTGCTCTAACTCCCAGACTTTGTGGGCCCCTCTTTGCAGTTTTCTTGGCAGAGATAGAGAGGTGGTTTGCCATTGCGTACTTCTGGGGAGAGGCAGGGGATCAAACCGGCAACCCTCTGCCTTCCAGGTAGTTCGCTCCACCACCACTGAGCTATAGGTGGTTAAACTATGGAAGAAAAGGAAAGAGAAGATCGCCCTACCTGGAAAAGGGAGGAAAGATTTGCCCTGATAGAAGCAGACATCATTGTCAACAGAGCTATAGCATGCTTAATTATTGGTAAGCACAGAAGTTTGCAACATGAGTTATCAGATCTACAGAGGAACTTAAGTTTTCCCCAGGAATAAACACAGGGCATGTGGAAACTGGGAAGGGAAGTAATTGTCCCCGCAATTACAGACACAGAAACAGAAAGGGTTGCCAGTAAGCTGAAATGCCATTATCCAAAAAAAAAAAAGAGAGAGAGAGAGAAAATAGCCCTAAAGAAATGAAAATACAAATAAAATGCACGTGATTTAAATGCTACAGCAAGTGTTTAAGAAAGAAACGGCACCCATCTTCCCCTGGCTGATCCTGCCTTGCTTTTTGGGACCCACTATATTCAGGCTAGAGACCCTTTTAACACTTCTTTCAAGGGCTTTGATATGCAGGGGATGTCCCTTCCTTGTCCTTTCTTCAGCAGTTATATTGCCGGAAAGGGTGCCAATTTTCACAGCAAATAAAAAAGAAAACTTTCTCTCCTTGTTATTGTCTTCAGAACCGTTCTGTGAATTTTACGACCGAGGGGAACAGAGGAACCTGTCCCCCACCCCCTCCCCAACATCCAAGGGAGTTATTCCGGAGCACTTTTCATTCTTGGTTCAGAAATGTTAGGTCTTCGCATTCTGCAGTTCTTCTACTGAAATTAAAACTTCCATTTAAGAAGAAGAGGAGTTGGCTTTTCTACCGCGCTTTTCTCACCCATTTAAGGGGACTCAAAGCGGCTGACAAAGCTTTCTATTCTTCTTCCCATAACAGTGAGGCAGGTGGTGCTGTGAAAGCTCAGAAGAGAGCTGTGACTAGCCCAAGGTCACCCAGCTGGCTTCATGGAGGAGGAAGAGTTGACGAAGAGTTGGCTTTTCTACTCTGCTGTTCTCACCCATTTAAGGGGACTCAAAGCAACTGACAAAGCTTCCTATTCTTCTCCCCACAACAGAACACCCTGTGACGCGGGTGGGGTTCTGAGAGCTCAGAAAGAGAGCTGTGACTAGCCCAAGGTCACCCAGCTGGCTTCATGGAGGACCGCAGAATCAAACCCAGTATTCCCAGATAAGAGTCCAGCTCCCTAACCACTAGACCAAACTGGTTCAAAAATGAAAACGTACTGCAACGCTTCTGAAATTGCCTCAGTGCACATAGAGCACTCAGCAGCCAGAAAAACATTTTGAGGTACAACTTGTGGAACCCAATCTAATGAGATTTGGAAATAAGGCCCCATGATTTAAAGGGTCAAAGTCCAAAGAGAGTGCAGACAGAATTGTAACCTTGTGGTCTGATCCTAGGAATCATCACTCAGGGGACAAGCCTGTTCCCAAGGAAAGGTGACCAGGATTACAAATAAGGCTGCATCCAGATGTTCGTTCCTTATTCTGCTACAGTTGGATTTTCCAGAATAAAGCACAGATTTTCTGGAATATCCAAATATAGCAGAATAAGAAGCCAATGTCTGTGCACAGCTTAAATGTTCAACCCAAAAGGCTGCTGAGACAAACAGAACATCTTCCAAGATTGCTTTCAGATGGTTTGGCCTCAAGTTATAGCAGAGATATAATAAACTGCACTAATACCTTTAGGAATTCACTCTAAAGCAAATTATAGCTATGTACCTTCCTGCTCAAAAAAAAAAAAAGAAAAGAAAAGAAAAGAAAAAAGCTTTCCAGAAGCTACCTCTGCAGAACTGAATTTGAGATTCTGCAAAAATCAGACCGAGTCATGGGTCATCCATCCATTCCTGTCTCCTCCTTTTTTTCTGGAGATGAAAGAGAAGCTGACATTTGTTTAGGGCTTGTAAATTCCAAGCCAATTGGCTTGTATGTCTGAATGTGAAAGAAAGACTCGATAAGATCTTCTGGTCCTTCTTTTGTGTGTCGTGTGCTTCATCTTAACACCTCCCTGAAGTTTAGGAAACCACTTTAAAGAAGTCTTTGTCTTACAGTTTGTTCCAAAGCATTCACATCAAAAACAACCTGGGAAGATCAGAAGGATTTAAAAAAAAATAAATAATAAATCCCAAATCAACACTGGAAAGTGATAAAGGGACAAATAGGTTATATAAGAAAATCCCCATTAATCTCAACAGGAAGAAGTGAATAGTTTATTCGTCAGGCAACATTCTAGTTTGAACTCTTATCTGGGAATACCGGGCTTCATTCCACTCTTGTCTATGAAGGCAGATGGGGGCCTTGGGCTAGTCACAGCTCTCTTCTGAGCTCTCACAGCCCCACCTGCCTCACAGGGTGCTCTGTTGTGGGGAGAACAGAAGGCTTGTCAGCCACCTTGAGTCCTCTTGAAAAGGGTTAGGGAAGCAGGGTATAAAAGCCAGCTCTTCTTCCTTCTCCACAGAGCCAGCTGGGTGACCTTGGGCTAGTCACAGCTCTCTTCTGAGCTCTCACAGCCCCACCTGCCTCACAGGGTGTTCTGTCATGGGGAGAAAAATAGAAAGCCTTGTCAGCCACTTTGAGTCCCCTTAAATGGGTGAGAATGTGATAGAAAAGCCAACTCTTCTTCTTCATTCCCTTCATCAAATAAAATGCAGAACACATTTTCCTATTTCTTTTAGCATTGTAAGACGGCAACCAGAATTTGTACAAAGATCCCAGCTCTGCTGCTCTTTTTCTGACTTCATTTACTTGGCTTATAAGAAACACTATAAAGAATAGTAAAGACACAATTTCATCCACCTTTTATCTTTATTTAGGCCCCGTCCAGTTGGGAGAAATATAGCACCATTATTGTCCCCTCCACTGCACATGTGAAGAGACCGAAACAGACAACCATGCATGCACAGCTGTGGAAATGCACACTTCAAGGTACTCAAGGCTAGCCTAAGGTCACCCAGCTGGCTTCATGGAGGAGCACAGAATCGAATTGAGAGACAGCCAGATAGGAGTCCAACACTCTAACCATGAGACCAAACGGGTGACCTGACTGAAATCTGTAAGACTGTGCATGGTGTGAAAAAGGTGGGAAGAGGAAAAAAATGTTTGGCTCATGCACCACACAAAGGGGAGAGCAGTCTTAGCTTACTTGCAGAAGCTCGCTTATCCAAACCAGGGGCATTTTCGCACTGCCCTTCCTATCCAGTGGATGGAAAAGGAGTGTGATTAACCAACGCTGAATAGCCTTCACACTTGGAGCACTAGTCAACTTTGGCCTTTCCCTTTCTCCCGCGATCAAATACTTACCTTATTTGATCTGGGACCGGGTCCTCCTCTGGGCACCACCATTTTGGCTGTGGCACCCTCTGAGACTGCACATTCATCAGCGCCATTGCCTTGACGACACGGATGCTCTGCGCACAGGCAGTTGCATCTATAGTCATCTGGGGTGCCAGCAGAGTTTGGAAGAAGAGTAAATGGTCACTGCCTCGGACCCTTGAGGTAAGTCTCTGGGTAAGGTTGGTTAAGGTGCGGAGCATGATCTTTTCCTCCACACCTAATCAAGAATCAGTGAACTTCTGGTGAGGCAGGGCACCCTTGAAGGCTGTGACAGCCTACTCCACATGCGGATGCTCTTCACCAGAGGTTCATTAATCATGCACTAGAATTCACAGTACAAATAGGCCTCAGATGTCAGGCGCCAGGGCTTTTGCCAACCCTGCAAGGACTTTAGACCTCTTTAAATCTTCATAGGTGTGGCAAGGGCCAAAGGAAGCCCTGGCGGCCCCAAAAGTGTGCTGGACTTCCGCATGATGCCATCTAAGCCATCTGATGCTGCCGTGCCTCCCAGGCCCAAACAGAGCTGGGGGCAGCAGCCAGGAGCGAGGGGGAAGCCCTCATGGAAAACAGAAAAGAGTTTTGAACTTTCAGAGTCTGAGGTACAGGGTGGTATATGGAAGGAAGGAAGGAAGGAAGGAAGGAAGGAAGGAAGGAAGGAAGGAAGGAAGGAAGGAAGGAAGGAAGGAAGGAAGGAAGGAAGGAAGGAAGGAAGGGAGGGAGGGAGGGAGGGAGGGAGGCTGTAGCACCATGGCAAAGTATCTGCTTTCTACAAGGAAGGTCCAAGGCAATAGCTGAGAAAACTGCTTGACTCAAGGATGTTCTATTAAGTTCAAATTCCAGAAATTCTAGGAGACACAGTTTTCTAGGCAAACCCTGCTTTCCTCTTGCATGTTTTCTTGTCCCACAGTCCAGGGGTTTCCTAGTGGTCTCCTATCCAAGTGTGAATCAGATCCATCCTTGCTTTAGCTTCCAAGACCAGACAGGGCTGGTTGGAGGTCCTGCCCTGGGGATGCTTGAATAAAAAGGTGCGTCCGCCTCTGCCCGAGATGCAGGGCAATGGTTTCATGGACAGGAAGGGAATACGGCCTTCCCGGTGCAGTGCAAAGTCCTCCAGATCGTGTGGACAAATCCTGCACCGCACTGTGTGCTTTAGGGCAGGTTTCTGCTTTCCCAAGAGCCCCAGGCAAGGAGCACCATTTTTTAAAATCTTTCCTCCCACTTCCTCCTGGTCAGGAAGGTGAGTCGGAGGCAAGGGTTACCCGCTTTCGCGTGCCTCGCGTGCAGATGAGCAACATCCACTCCCCGCATGCGCCTCAAGGTCAGGTGTGAACAACATCCAGCTGGCGCCACGGGGATGGGTGGACCCAAGTCCGGGATTTGACAGGCACGGAGTTGTCCCCCCACCCCTGCGCCTGAGGCTTCTAATAGGACACACCACCACCACCCCGTCAACCCCGACGCGTGACACGCATCTCGACAGCGTCACGTGTGAATGACGAAACGACGCATTCCCGTGCCGGGCGAGAGACGGATTCAAGATAATATTCTGAAAGGCCTCTAGTGGGGCTGGGGGGTTGGGGGACGCCTACCGCAAGTTCGACCCCCCCCCTCAGTCTCCCTCCCTCCGTCCAGAGCGCGCGCACGAGTGAGACACATAAGAGATAGAGCGGGGAGAATTTAGCGCATGCGCAGTCGCACCCTGCATGGCGCCGCGAGCGCGCTGCTGCTGCCGCCCGCCCGCCCGGCGTGCACGCGCGGGAGCGGGCGGGGGCGCGCGCGCACCGGGGCGGGTGGGGGGGGCGATGAGCGTCCTGCTCCCCAACATGGCGGACTTCGACACCATCTACGAGCTGGAGGAAGAAGAGGAGGAGGAGGAAGGAGCCGAGGCGGCGGCGGCGGCGGCGGCGGCGGGGCGCCTTGAGGGGCCGCCGCAGCGCGACTCGCCGCCGGAGACTGTGGTGAGGAGTCAGGAGCTGCCGCGGCCCCGGGACGGCCCCGAGCCTGTGGTGGTGAGGGGCGCCGGGCATATCACCGTGTAAGGATGGAAGGAGGAGGGAGGAGGGGAAGGAGGAGGAGGAGGAGGGCGGGGCCGCGCGAGGGGCATTGTGGGGCGGCGCGGGGGGAGGAGGAGCCCCTCCCTGCTGCTAAGGGGGCAGGGAGGGAGCAGCAGGCGGGCAGGCAGGCAGGCAGGCAAGCGTGCCTCTGCTCGCGTGAAGAGAGCAGCCGCCGCCGCCGCCGCCGCCAAGTTCTTTGGGAGACACAGCTCTGCTGTAAGAAAGAGTGCTCCTGAGGGACTGCAGAGAGCTTTCCCTCCATCTATCTATCTATCTATCTATCTATCTATCTATGGAATTTATGTCCCACCCTTCACCAGATCGTCCCAGGGCAGGTTACAATAAGAATAAAACATATCAACTATTAAAACATAAACTATTACTCCCTCGCACCCACCTCCTTCCCACCCTCCCTCCCTTCCTTGTTCAGCACTCTGAGGAAGCTATTTAAAAGGCAGAGACCTGGGTGAAAAGATACGTTTTCACCAGGTGCTGAAAACTTTGCAGGGTAGGCCACCACAGAGAAGACCCTCTTGCATATCCCTGTGCCTCACATCTCTGCAAGATACTCCAAGAAGGCCCTCTCAGTGCCCGGGCAGGTCTACATGGGAGAAGGCGCTCCTTCAGATACCCAGGGCCCAAGCTGTTTAGGGCTTGATCCGTTAGTGTCAACACCATGAACAGGGCTGGGGAGCATCAGTGGTAAAAGGGGTGGGCACCCAGGAGAGGGCCTTCTCAGTGATGGCCCCGGGCTGTATATGAACAGCCTCCCTTTGAGGTGCATCAGGCTCCTTCACGGTACACGTTAAGGAACACAGTGAAGATGCATCTCTTTGCCCTGGCCTTTGGCTAAATGGGAATATACTGTCTCTTCCCACATTTCAGGCGCTGCTGTTGTTTTAAGATATACCTGCCCTGAGACCTTCGGGTATAGGGCAGGATAAAATTGCAAACAAACAAGCAAACAAGCGGTGATTTGCTGCTTCTGCTGCTGCATCTGCTGCTGCTTCTACAGGGAAAGTAAGCTGTAGATACACTAGTAAGCCATGGTAGATAACAGTTCGCAACAGTTGCCCAAAGGTGCTGTGATAAAGAGCGCAATCCCCATGCATCTTTGGTCTCGATCTGAAATCGGGTTCAGCAAGGAGGGTCCCCATGCATTTTAGATTTGGTCTGATTTCCACGGACCAAACCCATGTCAGACCAGGACCAAATTTGGTACCCCCCCCCCAAAAAAAAACAAGTCTGGGCAAGGTTTGGAGGTCCACCACACATTACTTAGCGTACGGAGACCGCACATGGGGACGGGAGAGACTTTCTTACTCCCATTCCCTGGAAAAGGGAGGAAGCAAGCCTGTCAGCCAGGATCGTGAACAGGGTCCCGGCTGATAAGCTTTGTTTTTATTCCTGTTTCCAGGCAAGCAAGGAGCTTGCCTGGAAATCGGAGTAAAGCAAGCCTCTCCTGGGGTTTGGCGGGGTTTGCATGGGGACAGCTGAATCTGCCCCCAGCCCGCCCCCAGCCCATGTTACCAGGAATGGCATGGGGACAGCCGAGATTCGATCTCATCCCGCACCCAGTCCCATGGGAGCCGAATAGGCGCCCAGTCAACGGCTTGCCTGGGGATGCGGCCAAAGTGACTCCTTGGGGAAATAATCCTAGTTCACCTCCAAAGGACACATTTTGCTTGTGGTCAAGGGCTGCTGCTACTAAATTGCTTTGTTATTATTGTTGTTGTTGTTATCATCATCATCCCTTTCCACCTTCCACTTCCTTCTAGTGTTATTGCGGCCCATGCAATTGTCTCTGTATGTGTGTGTGTGTGCGTGCATGTGTTGGGGGGGGTATATATAATTGTAGGCCCCAAGATTATTTTTCCAGAAAAAGCTGCAGAAACCAATGTTGCGGCACAAGAGATCTACAGATCTGGCACAAGAGAAAAGCCTTGATAATAGGAATGAATGAAAGTAAATAAAGTAAATACACCTTCAGCTGCTTGCAACTAATGATGGGCACACTGCGCCCCCCATTGTGATGCTTGTGAAGCCCTTGGGCTGATGGGACTTGTAGTCCAAAACAATACAGCTGGGCAGAGCTGAGTTCCGCATATACTGAAGTCTGTGCATGGAAGACTTTGCTATAATAGATTGCTTGGGTCTTTAAAATGCTGTAGAGAGCTCCTGTTTGTCTTGGAGTGAAAGGAGAGGAAAGGGGCAGGGAGAGAGAAGGCTTTTCATTCCTTTTTAAAACCTTTCTACTGCTGGGCAGATAAATAACACACAGGAAGATTTTCTCAGACACCTCCTGGCATTCCTAGTAATTCCTTAGCCTGAATTTCTGCCTGGAGCAAGGAATTGGACCTAATGAATCTGAATTAAAATTTTGTGTGATCCTAACAAGTGGAGTTCAAGGTTGATTTTTAAATCTATTTTTGTGCACATCAGCTAGATGTACATTATTTACAGTTTTGTTAGCTTTTGCAAGTTTGACAGGGTCCAATGGACTAATTTATTAATTAATTCATAATTAATGCAAGAGGGAGAATCAGTTTCAGGCTAAGGGTTACTGCAGCATAATTGAGCCAGTGTTTTGGAGGGGATGTGGCTGAGGAAGCCCTAATTTCTTAAGGCTAGAAAACTTATTATTTGGTTATTCCTTGCTTCTTTGCTTCCTCCAAATGTGCCACAGTTCAAAGGGAGCTATCTAGCAATTCCTTTATGGGTCCTACATCTTTGGACTGCATATTAAATAAACTCTGTTTAACTTTTTCCTACCAACTAATTATGTAATTGTAAAATAAAAAAGAAAGAAAGAAAAGAAAAAATAGATGGCTCAAAATCAGAACTTGCCCAGTGCATCTAGTTTCCTTTCAGATCCATGTGATAAGATCTTGGCAGGATTCCAGACACGTTTCTCAGCAGATTTCATTGTGGAAGAAGCTGCTGTGGTCCTCTGCAAAAGCTTAATCACCACTGATCCAAAACTACTTTGAAGTTAGTAGATAAATTACTAATGACTAGCGAATCCAGGGCTGCCTCCTGAAATACAGTCATCAAAGAGTAAACTAAAATTAGGATAATGTGATATAAAATGTCCTTGGAATTGAATAGTAAGCAATGTGTTTTAACTGAAATTTACTTTTGAGCATACATTTCTGGAGGGTTCCCTTCCTCCCCTTCTTAGATTTCCTTTTTTTCTGCATAGGGAAGCAAATTGCTTCTTATAAAAAGAAGAAAAAGAGTTGGCTTTTCTACCCCGCTTTTCTCACCCATTAAAGGGGACTCAAAGCGGCTGTCAAACCTTCTGTTCTTCTCCCCACAACAGAACGCCCCGTGAGGGAGGTGGGGCTGTGAGATCTCAGAAAGAGAGCTGTGACTAGCCCAAGGTCTCCCAGCTGGCTTTGTGGAGGAGGGCAGAATCAAACCAGGTATTCCCAGATAAAAAGTCCGGCTCCCTAACCACTAGACCAGCTGGCTTGTAGCATTGTTGTTAATCACAGTTTTAGCCACAATTCTCTGTTTGAAAGAAAGTTCCATTTTATCCAGTGAGATTTCTGCAGAGGACGAAACTGCACGCTGTGAGTTCATATTAGATTGCAAACCTTTATAAGGTCCAGCTAAAATTCTCCAAAGGTTTTCCATGCTGAAGAAGAAAAAGGAGATCAGAATTCTGATCTTTTGCCTGACTGTCTGAACAGAGTAGATTATACTGAATTCAATGGGTGTAGAACACATTGCAGCCTGTGCCCAGACCTAGCAGGAACAGGAAGAAACAATGTCCATTTGCCATTGTTTAAAAAGAGCTGAAAACAAACAATTCCTTCGAACTGTTGGAAGAACTGAGCACACGCCCTTTGTTGAACAGAGCGGGACACCTAGTTTTATGGTTGCTGAACCGAGCCTGCCTGGATTGTTGCGCAGTGTGAGTGCAAGCAGGCCAAGGTTTCACGATTGGAGGGCCTTCTCTGCAGAGAATTTACCCCTTATGCCAGCTCTATTTTAAAGATGCTTTAAGAAATGTTTTAAATGCATTCTGGAGTCTCTTGCTGAAGGCTGTATGTGTGTGTGCATGTTGTGTATGTGTGTGTGTGTGTGTGTGTGTGTGTGTGTGTATATTATATATGAAGGATGTGCATGAATATTTGAAACACTCAAAATTCGATCGAATTCATTCGAATTTGGACCTTCGAATTCTAATCAAATGTCTATAAATTCACATTTAAACATTCAAACGAATTTTGAATTTTTGTATCCATTTGTTCAAATTATTTGGGCATTTGTATGTGTACGAATACGTACGCGATGTGTACTTGCCTGTACACATCTTTCCCGCATCCGTACTCGTTTGTACGGGTCCGTACGGGATGAAAATGGGATGCATACGGGATGCATACAGATTTGTACAGATGCGCACAGGATACGTACGGGCACATACGAATGTTGGCAACATTTGTATGTGTGAATTTGTTTGACTTTGGACATTCGAATTCGAATCAATTGTCTATAAATTCAAATTTAAACATTTGAACAAATTTTGAATTTTTGTATCAATTTGTTCAAATTATTTGGACAGTTGTATGTGTACGAATACGTACGCGATGTGTACTTGCCTGTACACATCTTTTCCGCATCTGTACTCATTTGTACGGATCTGTATTAGATGAAACGGGATGCATATGGAATAAATACAGGATGCGTACAGATGTGTACGGATGCGCACAGGATGCGTACGGTCACATACGAATGTTGTGCGTCAATCACCTTTTCTGGGGGAGGGGAAAGCGAGGTGCTTCTAAGGCTATTTGCTGGGATTCAAGAGTAGGCAAAGGTTTACTCTTGTCTCTGCTTGAGATGCCCATGAACATTTGGTGGGCCACTGTGTGTGACAGGATGCTGGAGTAGATGGGCTGTGACCTGATCCAGCAGGGCTTCTCTTATGTTGTCGACATTAGTATGTGCAAATTGAAATTGAAAATTCGAGCAAATAGATTCAAATGTATTCAGTTCGAATCGAATGTGAATACATTCACATTTTCAGGATTTGAACTGAATCGGACTTTTGGATATTCGATTCAAATCGAATTGAATCCTGAAAATGGTGGTCCACTCTGGCCTCATCCCGAAAGGAATGGAGAACACCATCCATAGCGCTGCTGCCTCCTTGGAGAGTGCTCATAGAACCGGTCTTGAGAGAAAAGACAATGCAGGAAGAACCGTGCCTTTACAGTACCACCAACAGAGACCTTTCTCTGTACCTTCTGCAACCAGACTTGTCTATCCCGCATTGGCCTTTCTAGCCATCAGCACACATGCAGCAAGCATCAGTTGAGCTCCTCCTAAATCGTCATTCATTCCTGAAGCCAAGCCATGATATGCCATTGTTTTAATAAAATATTAAGTATTATTTTTTATTATTATTCTATACCCATAGGTCTCCAGGTGGGTAACAACATTTAAAATCAAACATTATTAAAACAATAATAGTATGTGTTAAAACAAGAGCATCTGCAAGTGTGAAGGGAAAGTGTTTCCCCATTTAACCAAAGGCCAGGGCAAAGAGGTGCGTCTTCATTGCCTTCTAAAATGTGTACAGTGAAGGTGATTGATGCACTGTTCAATAGCCTAGGGGCCATCACTGAGAAGACCCTCATCCAGATGCCCCCTCTTTTACCACTGAGGGTGGCAGGACAACCAGGAGGTCCTCCTCTCCAGATCTTAAGGTATGGGGAAGGTCAATATGGAAATGTTGGGATGAGGGTCTCAGCCACCTTCCCAACATGTCTCATGATCTAACAGCGCATTCCTGCTGGAGGATTATCCCTAGAAAAGCTTTTTGCAGGTCTACCTGGGGAACCACCAGCAGTGTAAATGTTACCTGCCTGCAGGCCTCCGCTGCAGAACTGCACTCCTGGAGAGCCCTCATTATTGTGACAAATATGCCTCCTTTTTTCTCTGCAAGTATTCAGTCTAGTTCTAGCTTGAAGTATGGAAAGGGCACCTGTTGGTCAGGGCTGATGACTTAGTCCTCTCTGCAAAAGATCCAGAAAACAGAAAAGTTTTGCCGCTACCATCCAGGTGGACCTAATCTAGTTTGCGGAAGTAGCCAGCTAGGCAGCATCTGTTCCGTTCTCTGTACCGACGCTGATAAGACTGTAAGGCTGTGGTCACACTTAAGGTTTAATCCAGCTTCAATCTATTGTCAGAGTGAGGCTGTGGTTACACCTTTACTTTAATTCTTCTTCAGCCTGAATTCCAGCCCGTTTGGTTACATCTTTAAATGCTAAACCAGTCTTTTTGTGGATTTTCCTCCCTCTATTCAGATTTTCCCTCATTCGGGTCAACACATTTGATTCGAATTGAATAAATTTGAATCTGTTTGTTCGAATTTTCAATTTTTGTCTCCAGATTTAGACAGAATAGTCCTCATAAAATCCGGGAATAAGGAATTGCATAGGGACACCGGAAGCCGAATTTGGATTCTATTTGGATTAATTGCAGTAGTCCTGAGGAAACTCCTTCCCAAATTCAAATAGAATTCGGGTTAAAGTGCCAATGGGGACACACTCTCTGAAAGTAGAATGAAGCTGGATTCAACCTTAAGTGTGAGACCACATCAGCAAAGTGACCAGTAATTTTCTTTCCACATTATCTATGCCAAAAGTGAATTTTCTGAGTTATTTAACACTAAGAGAAAACAGCTTGTCACTTTGCTGATGTATCCTCTCACTCTGAAAGTGAAGCTGGATTAAACCTTAAGAGTGACCAGTTAAGTGTGACCATTGAACCCAGGCAGTGGAAGGGCACAGGATGGCAAAGTATTTAGCAAGAGCCATTTTCATTGAAGGAAATGTTGCTAGGCATCTTTTGCTTAAAGATAAGCAAAAGATGTTTAGCAACAATGGAACATAAGTGTTTAAAAGGACAAAATATAATTGTAGTGAAACTTAGCAGAGGCAACAGTGCAATAGGATTAGGGCTGAAAGATACTTTGAATCTGTTTTCCAAAATAGCAGAGTCCGAAAAGTTACTTTTTTGTTTCCACACAGAACAGAATCTGGATAATTTGAACGAATAGATCTAAAATGTGAAATTCATTCAAATCTTTAAATTCAAATTTATGGACATTCGATTCGAATTCGAATGTTGAAATTTGGCCACATTCAATCGAATTTCAAATCCCTTCGAATATTTGTGCACACCCCTAGTTGTGGCTACTGAAATAGAAAAACGAATTTTGCAAATATGCCATAATCAGGATCCAGGAAGAAAGCAATTTCAGGGTTCTTTGGATTTGTAACAGGTAATTGCTTCTGCATGACTTTAAGCTGTTTAATAAATACTTGGGCAGTATTACAAGAAGAGGCTATTTAAATTATTTATTCCAAAAGGTAAAAACAGCATGTGGAAGACTGTTGGAGAAAGTGCTTGGGTGGAAATACTTTTTTCTCTTTTTGTTTTTAAGGTTTGGTTTGAGCAACAAGTTTGACACAGAATTCCCCTCTGTTCTGACAGGGAAGGTAAGTTGTAGTTTGACCACTTTAAAGTGAAAAGTTGCTTTCCTTTCAGCCGATTGGATGTATAATACTGGGAATTGTTATTCAGGTCATATCTAAAGGGTTTGTAACTTTTGTAGGATTCAGCTGAGTGCATTTAAGAGCAAAATGCCAATTGTATCTGGTCCAGGTTTCATTTACATCAGTCAAAGGTCTATCTTAACAGTTCATAGTCCAATTTCCAGAATTTTGTCTCTTTCTTCTTCTTTTTCCTTGTTCCTTGAAAATTTCCCTCATATCTTGCTGTTTTTATCCACATCCTGGTTTTTGTTATTTAGGATTCATATCCCCTTTGATTCTGTTAACCAAATGAAAAAAGGAAGAAAAGAGAAAAATGCAAATACAAACGAGATACATAACAACAACATAATAATACTCTAAATAGAACTTCCAGTCACGTCTTTAACAATTAAACTTATTATTTTTCCATTGTGATTCAAATTATTTTTCAGTCTTTTGTTTTGATTAATATCAACAATAGTATTGATCAACTGGTCCTTAAATCATATTACCACCATTTTTTTTCTGTCTCTTTTTTACACAAAGTCTACAGAGGCTCAACAATTTTTAGGGGGGGGGAATTCAATGGTGTGTGTGTCAATTTAGATGTCAGTTTTCTCAATTCTTACTTTGCTTTGTTTTTTCTGATTGTGTCAACTGTCCTTGATAGATAAACCTAATGGTATCTTGCACACGCAACCCTCTGTCCAAAACTCCATGATCTGAGAAGAAAACTTTGCCTTTTTTTGTCTTGGAACTGATGTAAAATTCACTTTACAGTATGTGGCTTCAAGCCTGCCAATTTTCCATCACTTGGGGCCATCAATCCTTAAGGAGGAAAAGTTTAGCTTCCTGCCCTGAACTCTAAAACTAGAAGGACTTCTGTGGGGAAATTGGCCTGCTATGCAGAGAAGTGGATGTCATAAAACGTATTGTGATTCACCCCAAGGTGTGATTGATTGCACGGGTGATTATGATGGGCGAAGAAGGCAGAAAACAGTGGACCTGCTGGCCTTCACTTGTTCTCCGCTCTTGAAGCATCCTGTTGTAAAATATTATGACCCTTTCCTCCACCCTGGGTCCCTTTTATGGCACGCTGGACCTGAAAAGATCCTGGTTTTTTAGGAGGATGTCTGGGCATGCTGCGGATATGTACGTCTGTGCATGGGTTTGTTTTTCCTTTGCACCAGACAACTTCTAATCTTCTTTAAAATGTTGTCGTACTGAGGTCTACACTTGGGACTAGCAAGTTTCTTCTCTTTGTGTGCATTTTGCTTGATATGTATGTATGTATGTATGTATGTGGCACTGAGAGCAGGTAAATGAGAGAGAGATGCAAAACATTTCACAGTACCCCTTTCAAATTGACACTGAAATGGCTCTGTGGAGATTAATTCTTGATTTTAAAAAAGTATCTTTGATCAGTGTATTTTTGTCAATTTGTCCGGGGGGAGAAAAAGCATATTTAAGTGAGATTCATGGTTACTACTGCAAAAATTACCTATAAGCAGAAATTGGGAAAATGCTCATAATCCTTGTTTAAAAGGATGGCATCAGATTTTGTGGCAGTTTTCTCTTGATGAGTTTATGGTGGAACAATTGTAATAAAATGCAAGCATCACAGAAAAAAGACATCAGTCGTGAAATTATGGCAGCCAGTTCTGTAAATGCTTAAAACATACAGAGGGTTTCATTATCCAGTTGGTATAGCCTTAGATCCTCCCATGCTAAGTAGCATATTGGACGAGTTTGGTCTAGTGGTCAGGGAGCTGGACTCTTATCTGGGAATACTGGGCTTGATTCTGCACTCCTCCATGAAGCCAGCTGGGTGACCTTGAGCTAGTCACAGCTCTCTTCTGAGCTCTCACAGTCTCGCCTGCCAAACCTTCTGTTCTTTTCCCCACAACAGACACCCTGTGAGGCAGATAGGGCTGTGAGATCTCAGAAGAGAGCTGTGACTATCCCAAGGTCACCCACCTGGCTTCATGGAGGACAGCGGAATCAAACCTGGTCTTCCCAGATAAGAGTCCAGCTCCCTAACCACTAGACCAAACTGGCTCACAATTGGTCACTTTGCCAATGTGCTATCCCACTCTGAAAGTGGACTGAAGCTGGGTTAAAATCTGTGAACCCCCTCCCCCCCCACACGCAGAATTCCAGAGCCACTACTCTTGCATGGCTCTGTCATTGTGCTAATTTGCACAATGATCAATATAACTTCTCTTTCTTGGCATTTGCCCAGCACACACATATACAAGTCTGCTTTTGCTTGCTTACATGCTTCCACAAAGCACCCTGAAACTGCTTTTGCAATTGACTCTGGCTAGCTTCATGGACTTAACAGAATGGAATGAAATGAATTCTTACCGTAGTCACCTTTAAATCGCACAGTATAAATATGGCAAGCAAAATGTGTTTTCCCTTCCATAACAAAAGCCACGTTATGGGAACAGGCAACAATGCAAAACTAACACGTTGGGACAGTCAGTGATACTGTGGCTTTCATTAATGAAATTTGCATAATACAGCGGTTTCCAAAAATTGGACCATCGCTCCATGGAAGGGAAGACTGTACAGGGACTATACTCTCAGATGGTGGTAGCATGTCAAAATACAGGGGAGGCTTGGAGAATACAGATCAGAATTCCCACCCACCCACTTTTTGATGTTCTCCTTCCAAGTTTCACGAAGGATGCAGATTAAGAGAATGCTTTGTGCAAGCTGATCTGGCTCTCAAAAAGCACATAAAGAGTCAGTGTTTCCGAAGACCCTGTGATCTTGCCTGGACTTTGGAGGCATTTGGATTTCATGGAGGACACTGACATCTATGGGCCACTTCTGGAGTGGAACTGAAACTTCCTCAGTTGCCACTGCATAACTACATTCCCTGGTAGCCACAGATTAGTTTGCTGCTCCAAGATGACCAGACCTCTTTCCTTTACCCTTGACATCTATTTTATGAAGCCTGTGTTTTCAAGGGCTAGGAAGTCTGCAGTTTCCATGACTGGTGAGTCAAAGGATGCGTAGGTAGGTAGGTAGGTAGGTAGGTAGGTAGGTAGGTAGGTAGGTAGGTAGGTAGGTAGGTAGGTAGGTAGATAGATAGATAGATAGATAGATAGATAGATAGATAGATAGATAGATAGATAGATAGATAGATATTAAAGGTTAGAAGAAGGGTTGGCTTTTCTACCCTGCTTTTCGCACCCATTGAAAGGGACTCTAAGTTGCTGACAAAGCTTTCTGTTCTTCTTCCCACAACACCCTGTGAGGCAAGTGGGGCTGTGAGAGCTCAGAAGAGAGCTGTGACTAGCCCAAGGTCACCCAGCTTGCTTCGTGGAGGAGGAGAAAGAAGAAGAGTTGGTTTTCATACCCCACTTTTCTCACCCTGAAGGGGACTCAAAGCAGCTGACAAATGTTCTATTCTTCTCCCCAAAATAGACCCCCTTTGAAGTAGGTGGGTCTGTGAAAGCTCAGAAGAGAGCTGTGACTGGCCCAAGGTCACCCAACTGGCTTCATGGAGGACTGCAGAATCAAACCCTGTATTCCCAGATAAGAGTCCAGTTCCCTAACCGCTAAACCACACTGGTTATTTCTTACTTGGTTCTTTGCATGGTAATATTAGAATTCTTCAGAAAAAGAGAGTTCAATTTCTCCATAATTTCAGTTACTTTTTTCACCTAATTGAATATTGTACATTTTAAGTTTATGGGGGAAAATTGAGAGAGTGAGTGCATCTGCATACATCTCCTACCATAGAGATGCCTAATGGTTGTTTTCCTTCAGAATTTCGCTCACCCATAACCAGCTTTCAGGACCCACCTATCCACTTGAGCAAAGCCAGCTTTACCCTTTTCTGTGCTCAGCAGTACAGATCATTTTGGTGTATAACTTTTTAATCCTTTACTTCATTTCATTTGTAGGTCATATTCTTCCACGTTCTTTTTTCCCCTTACCATCACCTAACTGCAACTTTAGCTATCTATTAAGACAAGCTGAGCTCCACAGTCAGTCTGTTTTGGTCAATCTGTTTTCTCTGTTTTTATAACCATTTTATTGTGACTTTTGGGCAATACGGTGGAATAGAAATATAAATAAATCAATAAAGTGATTCTGAGATGGATGATAAAACTGCAAGGCCTCTTAAGAAGTGAGAAAAGGAAGAAGGGTGTGCACCAATCATACTTCTATGATTATTATTATTTTTAAGTCAATCAAAGCATTTGCTACAGACATCAACCTAAAGACTTAAAACAGCACAGATAAATATATTCATACGGTGATTATAAATTTGAGAAAACTGATACACCTCCGGTCAAGCCAACTAGCAGAGATTAAAAGCTAATATTAAAATGTATTTTGGAAGTGAGGGCTAAAAAACCTGGCAGTGGCCACAGTTAAGCTGGCAGACAGATCTTCCAGTAAGAGTCTTTGGGTCTATGACTGCAGTAAATGCTTTAATTGATAAATAATTCTTGTAAAATGAAAGAAAACAAACACAGGGCTCAGTATTCGGACTATTGCATTTGCTGATGTAGAAATGGATGGCGAAATGACAGCACCTAGTCTAGGTAGATGGCTTTAAGAAAGGATTAGAGGAATTCATAGAAGGCAGATGTATCAATGGCTACTAGAGGAGATGCCAAGGTGCATCCTCCAGGCTGGGGAGATGGTCAGGAGGCCTCTCAAGGCCATTTGCTGGGATATGAGAGCAGGTGAAGGTTTGACTTTTTCTTCTTAAGATACCCATTAGCAGCTGGTGGGCCATTGTGTGGGATAGGATGCCTGACTAGATGAGGTGTGGCCTTATTCAGCAAGGTTTGTCTGACTTCATGGAGGACAAGTGTATCAATGGCCACTAGAATGGATACTCAGGTACCTCCTCCAGGCTGGGTCAGATGTCTCTCAAGGCCATTTGCAGGGAACTGAGAGCAGGTGAAGGTTTTGTCCTTGTCTTCCTCTTGAGATGCCCATGAGCAATTGGTGGGCCACTGTGTGGAACAGGATGCTGGACTAGATGGACTGTGGCCTAATCCAGCAGGGATCCTTTAACATTCTCAAAGGGATAGACTGATTCATGGAGGGCAAGTGTATCAATTGCTGCTAGAATGGATGCCAAGGTACATCCTCCAGGCCGAAGAGACAGGCAGGAGGCCTCTCAAGGCCATTTGCTGGAGAGCAGCTGAAGGTTTTGCCTTTGTCTTCTTCTTGAGAAGCCCAGAAGCAATTGGTGGGCCATGGGGTGAGATGGGATGCTGGACTAGATAGGATGTGGCCTCACGCAGCAGGGCTCCTCTCAGGTTCTTCTTATGCTGTTTTGACAAGTATCTTGGAAATCCACGGCTCTCCAGCTGATGTGTGGTTCCCAGTGTGAGTTCAGCTCTCGGTTTTCAAACCATGCTCCTTCCCCACCAGGTTGCTCCAGAAGAATTCAAGACGAGCATCAGTCGTGTGAACGCGTGCCTAAGAAAGAACATCCCTGTCAGTGTCAAGTGGCTCCTGTGTGGCTGCTTATGCTGCTGTTGCACACTGGGATGCAGCCTGTGGCCAGCCATGTGTCTTAACAAGAGAGTAAGTAAGATTATTAGAATGTTAAGACCAGTCCCTGCCAGCAAACCTGGCTTTAAAAGATGGTGTGTTGTCCTTTTACCTGGTCCTCTAAGAACTGATCTGTCCCCACAGTGTTTCTTTCATTGTCCAGGAAACAAGGGCTATTTTTAAAAAGGTCTGTACACAGCAACGCTAAGCCTGTAAAGAGGGTGTGAGCTTAGAAAAGGAAGAAGAAGAGTTGGCTTTTCTACCCCGCTTTTCTCACCCATTTAAGGGGACTCAGAGCGGCTGACAAAGCTTCTGTTCTTCTCCCCACAACAAAACACCCTGTGAGGTGGGTGGGGCTGTGAGAACTCAGGAGAGAGCTGTGACCAGCCCAAAGCTCACCCACCTGGCTTTGTGGAGGAGTGCAGAATCGAACCCAACATTTCCAGATAAGAGTTCAGCTCCTTAACCATTAGACCAAACTGCTCCCAAGCAGAGGGTTTCCAGGGACAATCCTGTGCCCAGTACTGAAGCTCTTCTCTGAGCCAGCTTGGTCTTGTGGTTGTAGTGTTGGATTCTTCATCTTGTAGTTTCCGCACTCTCATAGGGTGTCAGTTGTGGGAGAGGAACAGAAGTTTTGTCGGCTGCTTTGAGTCCCCTTAAAAGGGTGAGAAAAGCGGGGTAGAAAAGCCACATCTTCTTTCTTCACAGAGCCAGTTGGGTGACCTTGGGCTAGTCACTGCTCTCTTCTAAGCTCTCAAAGGGTGTATGTTGTGGGGAGGAGAACAGAAGGCTTGTCAGCTGCTTTGAGTCCCCTTCAGTGGGTGAGAAAAGCAGGGTAGAAGAGCCAACTCTTCTTCTTCCAAGTCTCAATCAAGAGACGTGACCCTTAGAAAATTTGTAAAAGCCTCAAAAGACATTTGATCTATATTTAATTAAGGCCCTTTGAACCATCTCACATTAGAAACCTCCTGTTTCTTATGGCTGCTCTTGAATCGAGTTCAAAGATCATATGTAAGGCAACCCCTGGAGTGTATTCTAACACAAGCCTTCCTTTCCTTCCTAGACTAGAAGATCTATTCAGAAGTTATTAGAATGGGAAAATAACAGGTTATATCATAAGGTAAGCAGAGGAAAGGTGGCTTTATTTATTTATTATTCATTATTTGTATTAAAACAACAACAGTATATTAAAACGATATATTAAAACAATGACAGTGCCTGCAAAGTGGGAAGAGACAATATATTCCCATTTAGCCAAAGCCCAGGGCAAAGAGGTGCCTTCACTGCCTTCCTAAACATATACAGTGAAGGTGCTTGATGCACCTTAAAGGGGAGACTATTCCATAGATTGGGGGCTATCACTGAGAAGGCCCTCTCCTGGGTGCCTCAGCCCTTTTACTACGGAGGGTGATGGGACAACCAAGAGGGCCTCCCCTCCCAATCTTAAGGCACAGGCAGGTCAACATGGAAGAAGATGTTCCTTTAGGTATTTGAGGCCCAAGTCAAAGTTAACACCTTGAATTGGGCTCGTTACCGCATCGGCAGCCAATGCAACTCTTTTAAGACCGGTGTGATGTGCATCTGCACCAGCTGCAGCTTCTGAACTGTCTTCAAGAGCAGCCCCACGTGCAGCGCATTACAGTAGTCCAATCTGGAGGTTACCAGAGCACAGATAACTGTGGCCAAGCCATCTCTGCCCACTCTTACAGCATTTTGTGGCCGTGAGCTCCATCCTTTTGAAATTCACAGAATTCTCCCCCCCCCCCCCCAACTTTCCAAGTGTACAATTCATGGCTATAGCCAAAGGGCTTTTTATGCTTCTTTTGCCAGGGCTCAAAGCTATTTGTATTTTTTCCAGTTCAGATATCTTTTTATTAACTTTAGTGTACAATACAAACCATAGGTCATTCCACCATTTCACATTATAACCTTATACTTTTCCACTGATTAATTCAAACCCCACGTGAAACAATATATGCGCACAGGAAACCGCAAGACCAAATGCTTTACAGACACTGTCCTTGCATTCTCGAGAAGACATAGGTGCCCTTGCCTGACCAAAAGGCCCAAAATCTTATATTTATCATTTTATTTATAAATAAATAATTGAATACCTCAATTAGGAGAAGTCATTTGCTCACTTATTACCACTTAGGCCAGAGTCCCACTGGGCAATTAAATCAGGATTAAAACCAGGGTTTTTTTTTAAATCAGCAGTGAGGTCTGGTTTTTGCATTCCCACTCTTTGCTTATACTGTAGACTTGCAGGGAAGAAACCCGCTCCCCTCTATGTCATACCCTGACTTCATTAGGGCGGGCAATTGAAACCCTACCCCCTATATAAGCCTGATTCAGATGATGGAGTCCTTTGGCAGCTGTTCTTCAAAGCTGCTTGATCAGCGATCTCTGTACAATGTTGTAGGTTTAAAACAAAGCACAAGGACTGCAGGCTTTTTTCGCTTCTTTCCTGTAGCACAGCTTCTCATGTTAACAAGGCAGTAGAAGAAAAGATCAAGTGTGGATCAGAGCAGTGCAGTGGCAGAGAACTGGTCACAGGAAATCATGGCTTATCACTGGATCATGGAAAACTGAGGAGAACGCCCCTAAAGCATGATTCCCTCCCCCCAAAACCTGCTTGTGTTCCCATTGCTAAATAGCAAGGATTATATCTAAATAAATCAGAAAAGTCCAAATGGAGGAAAGTCCACAAATTGGAATCGACATCCCAGAACAATAATCCCAGATGACAAATTATTCTGCTGTGTTTATGTCTCTCCTAGCTTGGTTTGCACTGGAAATTGAGTAAAAGGAAATGTGAAACCAGCAATATGATGGAATATGTAAGTACATCATTGTCTTCTTCTTTCATGTGTTGCCTGGGTGTTGTCAATTAGGAAAAAAAATACTGATTTGCCAGTTTAGTCTTGTGGTCTCACTCTTATTTGGAGATCTCCCAGTTCGATTCTGCATTCCTCCATGAAGCTAGCTGGGTGGCCTTCGGCTACTCACAGCTCTCTTTCTGGGCTCTCACAGCACCACCCACCTTACAGGGCATCTGTTGTGAGGGGAACAACAAAAGGTTTGTTAGCTGCTTTGAGTCCCTTTAAGTATGAGAACAGAAGGTTTGTCAGCCGCTTTGAGTCCCCTTAAATGGGTAAGAAAAGTGGGGTGTTAAAGCCAATTCTCCTCCTCCTCCTCCTCCTCCTCCTCCTCCTTATCCTTCTTGGTCTAATCCCAGCTCTCTTTTTCAGCTCTCACCGCCCCACCTACCTCACAGGGTGTCTGTTGGGGGGAGAAGAACAGAAGGTTTGTCAGCCACTTTGAGTCTCTAACTCCTCTTCTCCTTCTTTTCTCAGTTTATTGCTTTTATTTCTTCCCAAACATTCTTAACTCATGGATCTGAGGCACATTTAATTTGTGAATCTGTTTATATGCATGGAATCAACTTCTGGGTAAATATAGTCTGGATTGGCTGTGCATTCCGTGAACAAAAACTCTTGTCTAAAAGGAAGGTCGGCTTTATTTTAACATCTGCAAAAAATTGCTTTGATGCTGTAATTTTTGGGGGTGGGGGGCGTGTCCCACCCCCACCTGTCCAGTCCTGCATTCATTACCTCTATTTATTCACACTGATGCCCTTCAGAAGAGGTAGGAAGGAGCTGTATTCAGAATCCTGAATTTTCTACCCTGCTTTTCTCACCCATTTAAGGGGACTCATAGTGGCTGGCAAACCTTCTTTTCTTCTCCCCACAACAGGTAGGTGAGGTAGGTGGGGCTGTGAGAGCTCAGAAGAGAGTTGTGACTAGCCCAAGGTCACCCAGCTGGCTTCATGGAGGAGGGCGGAATCAAACCCAGTATTCCCAAGTAAGAATCCAGCTTCCTGACCACTAGACCAAACTTTTTTGTTCCTACCAAAACAATCTTACTTATGGCCTTTCTGCGCTTCCTGCTGGAATTGGATAGTGCAAAGCCTGTCCCTTTTCAGGCCCTTCTCTTCCACATGCTAGGACAGAAGAGAGAGGCCCCAGGTCACTGCATCCACTTATTTATTTGTTTGTTTGTTTGTTTAAATTCTATCCCATCCTATACCCAAAGGTCTCAGGGAGAGTAACAACCTTTAAAACAACAAATTACAAACCAATATATATTAAAAACAATAATATACATAAAAACACTTAAGAGTTGGGATGTCCGAAATTGCTGCCTATACCAGAACACCAGTAGACCCAGTTTGACAGGTCTAGTGGTGTTCCAGGGGCAGCCAGAGTGGCCCAGGGAGCTGTGCAGAAGGGTACACTACCCCCGCTTCTGGTTTAACCAGGGGCGGGGGCACACACCTTTTGGCGGCACACCAGATTGTACCACCAGAATGGATACCCAACGGGAACAGAGGCTAGGAAATTCCCTTCCTAGTTCTCGGCAAACCTGGAAGTGGCTGCAAGATTGCACAATCTTCTGAACCAGCACAGGGGAAAGGCTTATTCCAGAATTCTGGAGCCGTTCCTGCCACTGGAAGTGCTCCGGCCTGGCCTGATCCTCCCAGAATCGACCCAATAAAGTAAGTGTAGAAACATCCTCAGCCTCAAGAGCTCATTCAAACCCTTAAAGGAACCTCCTGATTAACAAACCTTTGTATTCTTTCTTCTCCTTTAGGTAATACTAATAGAATTCTTACCAAAATATCCCATTTTCCGGCCTGACTGAGGAGTGCTCTTATTTTCCCTGCAACCTGTCATTTCCTACCTGTAGTGCCTTGTAGGGGATGTGTTAAAGGAGAAGATACTCTACTTTGCTGTGATTTTTAAAACCAACGAAACAACCAAACAACCAAGAAAAAAGTGTTCTTGAGTAGAATATCTTCCTTGCTGTGTTACTTTCTTTTGTTTTAAGAAGAAAGGCCATTTGCACATTTTTAATGTTCAGCCAGAGGGGCTGTGTGCACAGTCTCTTTTGCTCTCTCTTTCCCCACGACACTAATGGATAAAAACTGACCACTATGGCTAGAATATCAGTGCTGCTTGTAGCCTTGGTCTCAGCATGCTGTGCTGCCTTACTGTTTTCCAAAGCCAGTGTCTGTTTTTCCAAACATGCATCCAAACCCAGTATGCCAGATTCGGTATCAACTACAATTTTGCACTTCTTTGAATTTCTGATGGAAATGCAGACAGCTACCGTACATTAATTAGTAGTACATACATATATATACATATATACAGTATATTTTTTCCCCATGGCCTGCTTGAATAAGAAGGGCAACCAACAGTACAGGTCTTTGTCGTGCACTTGCATAATTGCTCATTTCATGGTGGGTGTAAGAATTAATTGTTTATACATAGCGGGTTGTAAATATTGTGTGACATTGTGGTACGGCCTCACCCGTTTGCCAAACAAAATAAGGTTCCTTTTTTCCTGCAATTGTTCCAGGTATTGTTATTATGAATCCTAACTGTCATGGGGTCATACATGTAACCAAGTGTTGGGCCTAGATTGCATTTTGTTAGCAAAGGTGTTTCCCCCAGCTCCTGAAGGCCTGATATTTTGCATTTATATGTATAATCCAAAGTGCCACAATCTAAGGAGGGCCTTAGCTGGCTTGAGTTTCTTCCAAAACAGCCTTTGACCCATACTTCTATGGCAACCGAAGATTTTTTCAAATGAAGCACATGAGTTGACGTTCATGTGTTAAGGATGAAGTTTGCTGTTTATGAAGAACATGTCAAAAAATAACCCTTGGGATGTCCATCTTGGGGAATCCTGCCATAAATTTTAAATGATATGAAACATGTTACTTTTATGTTAAAAGTAAACTTGAATAATTTGCCTGACTTAAAACACAGTGCCAAGTTTTCTTCTGTATTTTTTTTTAAGTAGCAGAATAATGCTCTTGAAATATTCTTTCACTGACCAGGGTATGTCCAGACTTACAGATATTGTGCATTCCAATGTACGGTTGGGACATAGGCGTCACACCTGATGGCTGATAGTGCGTATGCCACCGCTACTTCAGATTTATCTACTGCAGAACTATGAGCACTCGCTCCACAGTTTCAGGTAAATTCGAATGTCCCGCCAGTCCCAACAGGATGGCGAGAACAGCGAATGAGAGCTGAGCCTGCAGCTCAGCTCCCATTGGCTGCCTCACCGCCTGCTTCATGGGAGCATCTCAGAGAAAGCTGCAGGGAGGCTGTTTGAATCCAGACGGTGCATCATGGCTTTGCAGCAGGTGAGCTGCATATTTTGTTATAACTGTGGATTTAATACGCTAATCTGGATACTACCTAGGCCTCATCTTTGTCCCCAGTGTTATGATTTTAGTAGTACTAAAAGGTTACATCAAAAACCGGGAAGCTACTATGATTGATGTGTCAAGATAAATGCTTAATTTGCTCCCTTTCTGCCCTGGGCTTTATTCCAGACTAGGGATGTATAGCAATATTTGCAACATTCGAAATTCGTATGAATATGGCTGAATTCAGACATTTGTATTCATATTGAATGTTGGCACATTCAAAGACTGACATTTGATTTCGAACCGAATGTTTTGATCCATTCATATGAAGGTTTGTATGGGATTCGTATGGGACTGACCATTCATTTCGAATTCAGTCTGTTTGAATGAATATGAATTTTCTTGCATTCAATTCAATACGAATCAAACATGAATTTAAAAAATGGTGCATATCCCTATTCCAAACCAAATCCTTGAACAGGGACCTGCCAATCACATGCTGGTGCAGATAACAGTGGGTCCTGCATGCAAACGGCACACCCCTATTACGGAATATAACCTGGAATAAGGCCTATTGCAGAAAGAGGCTTGGGTCATCCGGCTCACACCCAAATGGGTCCTTAATGGGTACAAAAATGGGTACTTTCTGGCAGTGGAAAAACACCCCTAGTGAGCTTGGCTTCATAGCTACCTGCAAACAGGCAGATCAAGAGCTGCATCATTTGATTAAATGTTGAGGACATCTTAAAATTTGGAGAAAAACAAATAATTCCCATTATTCTTCATCTCCTGATTAGGGATGGTGGAATTTGCCCAGATCTTTGAGGCTATCTCTCTGAGTATATCTTCCTTGCATGTACATTTCCCCATTACTCCTAATTAAAGGTGATTTTGTTCAAGCAGTTAATCACCAGAATATCTGCAGTAGAATACTGTTGAACTGCAAATTAAGAAATATAAAGATAGGGATGTGCACTAATATTTTTTGGCATTCAATTCAAAACAAATGTTCAAAAATCCGTATTCATACGAATAGAACGCATTGGAATGTGTTAAAATTCTATCTGATACATATCTATGTGTATGTATCCGTAAGAACATTTGATACGTATCTGCTATGAACATATGCATATCTGATACATTTCCCCAGCTTAATGTCCAAACTATTCATACATTCATATCTGTTTGAATGTTAGCATACGAATATCATAACATTTTATTCGAGTTTGAATATCCGAATTCAACCGAATTTCAAATGTTGCAAATATCTGTGTGCTTCCCTATTCTACGATATGTCACATTTGCACAGTATCTGGCAGTGAAAAATGAACCGGGCATATTGGAGTGTCGTGCCCAGGCAAGGTGGCAAACTGACCCAAGTGGACAATTGAGTATTTAAAATGAGACCTCCTTTCAGGAGGACTTCAGCGTTATTACCTTCTGCTCAGCCTGTTGAGCAGGCTGTGGTTCTTATCACACACAGGGAGCAGAATGAACCCTTGCGGGGCCAAATAATAGAAAGAAAAATATAATGTAGTGGGTTTCTTGTTGTGTTCAAAATGGCTGATATGTATTGCCAGAGAGTGTAAATATGATTGTTTCATCTCTAGTCTCTTAGTACTACCATTTTCTTTAGGTAGCACACAGGGAACTGTACTTTTCAAACCTTAATCCCTCCAAAGACTGTGTTCACACCTAAGTTTTAATCCAGTTTCAGACCACTTTCACGGTGAGAGATTACATCAGGAAAACTGACAATCTTTCAGCATTCTCTAACTCAGAATATCCATCTTTGCGTTAGATACAGAGGAAAGAAAATCACTACCTACTTTGCTGATGTGTTCTCTCAGTCAGAAAGTGGACTGAAACTGGGCTAAAACAGGTGTGAACACAGCCCAAAGATATCTTTTCAGACAGGATGCATTCAGATGCAGGCCAGGGAATATAGCTCCATTATGGCATTGCTGTGATGGGGTTCCTTCATCTATCTAAAGCAACCCCATCATAGCTCTGGTTTGGCCCCCAGAACATGTGCTGAAAACTGTCCCTGAAAAACCAGTGGTGGTTGTGGATTTTCCAGCAATAGCACTTTCTTAGGTTACCTAGTTACCTTCTGGAACCAACACAACCTCTCTCCTATTCCATGGCCATGCCATATTGTATGGAAGTGAATTCGACAAATGGTGGGAATTTTCCTCCGTTTAATTTCCCATCCTTTATTTACAAATCTTGGCATTTTGCACTGTTTTTGTTTTAAAGGGTAACGTGTGGTTCTCTGTTTTTAAAACTCAGCTGGTCCCAAACCTGTGTTCTTCCCATACGCATGCATTGTTGCAAGAGCCAAATGCTTAGGATATTTCTCATGAAGATAATACAATCCAGATTTTGTACTTATGGGAGCAGATTATATTTTGCTGTTGACCCAGATAAATCAAGCGCTGCATTTTAAAAAAAGGTTTTCCAGCCCAAGTTGGGCTGCATTGTTAGAAGGCATAGAAGGTGTTCGGACCTAAACCTATGGGCCCTTCCGTATATTGATTCATCAGCAATGGGAAGCCTTGGGAAAGACACCCGCTTCCCTTTGTCATAAGCTGGAATGAACCTGGATAAAAGAACTGAAAATATACTGTGTTCTAGGGGTGTGCGTGAATGCAATTTTCCGGATTTGGTTCAAATCGAATATCCGAAAATTCAAATCCATTCTAATGTTTAAAATTCAAATACATTTGAATCTGTTTGTGTGAATTTTTGATCCGTATTTGTACATACGAATGTCGACAACATTCGAATGTGCGCGTACATATCCTGTATGCATCCCGTTTTTGTCCTGTACGGATCCGTACAAATTGGTATGGGTGCGGGAAAGACGTGTACAGGCAAGTACGCATTGTGTACATATCCATAGATATACAAATGTCGAAATAACTTGTACGAATGTTTCAAAAATTCAAAATCCGTTCAAATGTTTAAATTCAAATCTATAGACATTTGATTTGAATTTGAATCTTCAAATTCAAATTAATTCCATTGAATTTAGAATGTTTTGAATATTTGTGCCCATCCCTATTGTATTCCCTACTGCAGTGGAGTAGTCCAGGCAAATTATCCCTCTCCCTTTCTCCCATTTGTTTCATGACCTGCTCATTTTCTCTTAAAGTCTATATATTTGTAAAGCCATGCCTTTGCTTCCAGCCTCAAGAAACCAGTGCCTTGGAATCCCGTCCATCCCTGAAAAATCAGCTCAAAGTGGCATGTTGCATAGACGTCACTTTATAAGCTCCCAGGCATGGCTTGAATTGGACCCCCCCCCCCTTCCATGGTGGTTCTCAAGAGAAACACTTATGTATGCAATGGAGACAGACTTATTTTGCATAACCTTGGATTGGCAGGCCAGCTGACCAAGAGGTGGCCCTCCACTTGTTGCAGAACTACAATTCCCATCGGTTTGCTATTGGCTGTAAGGCATGGTAGATAGCAACATCTGGATGGGCATCATTTGCTCTCTGGGCTTGGCGGTTAACATCCAAGTAGCAGAAGAGGAAGTGCTTTGAATCATTCAGAGAATATCTCGTGGAACATGGATGATCTTCTCACAGTAGCATTTCATTGACAGAGCAGAAAACTCAAGCCAAACTCTTTGGCTGCTGTTCAGTCACCGATTCCAAAAAGATGTGCAGAACCATCTTGCATAAAATTGAAGACCTGATAGGGAGTCTGTCTGAATGTTCTTCCACATTACCAGATGGCCAGTTTTTATAAGTGATAAGCTAGTATAGGCCCCCCTCAGGACGACCCAAGAAAGAATCTTCCTTCCCAATACGCTATTTTACAATCTGCAGGAGTGTTCCTCACCACCTGTCCCAAAATCTGGTACCTTATTGTTTACCATACAGATGAAGGATGTGCACGAATATTCGTAACATTTGAAATTCGTACAAATTTGGATATTCAAATCGAATGTTGGCACATTCGAAGATTAACATTCGAATTCGAATAGAATATTTTGATACATTCGTATGAAGCTTCATATGAAGCTTTGTACGGGATTCATATGGGGTTCATATGCTATTTGTATACATTCGTATGGGATTGAACATTCTATCAGATGTGAATCCTAGACATTTGAAGGAGATCCATTCAAATAAATATGAATTTTCTTGCATTCAATTCAATACGAATTGAATACAGAAAAGAAATGTGCACATTCCTAATATAGATTGCTCCACCTAAATTTTAATCCAGTTCAATCCACATTCAGAGTGAGAACACTTCAGCAAAGAGAGCAGCTGCTTTTCGTCTGACATTTTCTACCTGAGAAAAGCCACCTCTGGGGCTAGATAACAAGGAAATAAAATAACTCCTCACTTTGCTGACTTTTTACCTGCACTCTGAAGGCGAAATGAAACTGGATTAAAAATTTAAGTGAGGACGAGCCCACAGTTTTCTCTCACTTCTGCAAAAGCAACTTCCTCAGTGGATCTTCAGTTTTCCCATCATAATCTCCCCTTCCCACATCTGTTTTGTAGTAAACAATGCATTTGGACACATACCAGCTTGTCGTATTTTTGTGTGTGCGCGCCATGCATCCATAGTTCAAAATTCCATAGGCTGAAATGTCCCAAAACTTCCCTGAAAACTCTTTTAATCATTGAGCAATAAAGAAAATATCAGAATATGATGATTCTCATTGTAAATAGCCGAACCATCTTAGTACAAACGTGACATAAAATCCATGTCTTGCAATATCTGTACTGGGTTTTTTTTATGTTTAGAGTTACAGTGTTACAGTATTTGTAACTTGTGAAACTTATATGTTAAACTGTATGCATTTACTTAAGTCTTTAACACTTCTGTTTACAACGTTATTAGCCACTTTTTTAATAGAACCTCATGCCTTGGAAGTTTTTAAAATAAAAATCTAAATATTCAGAACCTGCGAGTGTGTGTATTGAGCTCTGCCTCTTTTATCCAAGATGGAAATCTTAGGCATATGTTTATATACAGTATGTGGATACCACTTTCTTATTTTTCAATTCCACTGATGCAAGTGATCTTACACTCCTTTGCCTCTCCTGGCCAAATCCAGGTAGTGTCTACTAGCATGTAGATGCCAGGCCCCTATTCCAGGAGATAATCTGGAATAAGGATCAGTGCAGACAGGGCCAGAATCCGGCAGAGACCTAGGCTGTAGTCACTTTAAATTTTCTTCAGGCCATCTTTAGGCCTGTCTGCTCACACATTTTCATTTCCATCTACTTTATTTGTAGACTTTCCACCTTCCATTTAGACTTTCCTGAATCAGGGCACAGCCCATCATCCTGTCCCATACGGTTGCCTTTCCAACCTGGAGGCGGCACCTAGGCATTCATTTCTAGTAGCCATTGATGCACATATTCACCATGAATTAAGAGGAGCCCTGCTGGATCTAGTCCAGCATCCTGTCTGACACAGCGGCCTACCAGTTGCTTCTGGGCATCTCAAATGGAAGACAAATCATCTGTTCTTGAGTCCCTGTAAATAGCCTTTATAGGCATCCTGCCTGTCTCTCCAGCCTGGAGGATGTACCTGGGCATCCATTCTAATAGCCATTGATACACCTGTCATCCATGAATTTCTTAAAGCTATCTAGGCTGGCTGTTGTCACTGCCTCTTCTGGCAGCCTGCTGGTCTCCCTAACTAGGTGGTATCCATTAATGTGAGTTAAGGGAAGACCTGCTGGATGAGGCCACAACCCATCAAGTCCAGCATCCTGTCTCACACAGTGGCCCACCAGTTGCTCCTGGGCTTTGCGAGTGGAAGACTGCTGTTGAATCCCTTCAAATGCCCTTTGGAGACCTCCTGCCTGCCTCTCCAACCTGGCAAAGGACTAAATCACCTTCCTTTCCTTCTAGCCCTGGCTGAGAAACAGCTGCAGCCAGATGGGCAAATCTTTGGAATGAGTGGGGGTCTTTTGCCTCCACTCCTCAGCAAATTTAAATGGCTAGAAGGCTGAATATCATACCCTAGCTGTGGTCACACCTCAGGTTTAATCCAGCTTCAGTCCACCCTCAGAGCGAGAGAGAACACCTCAGTAATTTTCTCTCCACATTATCTATCCCAAAGCTGAATTTTCTGAGTTATTTAACACTGAAAGAAAACAGCTCCTTGCTTTGCTGATGTGTTCCCTCGCTCTGAAAGTGGACTGAAGCTGGATTAAACCTTAAGTGTGATCACATCCGCTCTAAAAGAGGAATGAAGCTGGATTAAACAAGTGTGAGAACACATCAGCAAAGTGACCAGTAATTTTATTTCCACATCCATCTTGAAGGTGAATTTTCTGAGTTATTTAACAGTGAAAGAAAGCAAGTTGCTGCTTTGCTGATGTGTTCTCCAAAAGTCGACTGAAGCTGGATTAAGCCTTAAGTGTGACCACAGCCTCTGACCAGCAGCCGGACCTTCTGCCAGCCCAGAGGTGGTGGTGGGAAAGGAAAAGCTGTGGGCCGCCGTCTCCGATTTTCAACAGCACCTTTACTCCCAGTGCGCTCCGGGCCAGACGAAAGCCATGAGCAAGGCACCGGGCTCCTCGCGAGTAAATAGCCTGCTAGACTGCTGCAGCCCGAAACGTCGGGGCCCTCCCTCTGTTCGCTCTCTGGTCGTCCGTCCCCCCAGTTGCCAGGATCTGATCGTTGGCTTTTTAGCGAGGCAGCAGCGGTCCCAGAGGCGCGGAAAAAGCCCAGCTGGGGATCCGATGGCGCTGCCTTCGCAGATGTGCGTGTAGACTGGGGGGAGGAAAGGGTGGGGGGAAGCCATTTAAAGGGCCCGTGGCGCAGAAGTTCCCTAAGGAAATAAAGGCGAGGGGAGCGACCCACCCACCCACCCACGAGGCCCCCACCTGCCTGCTTCTCAGCCGACGAAATAAAATGATTCTCAAGGGGAAAGGCATCTCGGGGAGCATATTCCTGGAGAAGGGGAAAGGGGGCCACAGAGAAGAGGGCCATGCCCTGTCTGGTCGCTTCCTAGCTCGCAGGACGCCGGGGCGGAATGGGCTTAAGAGGCGGCCGGGCCAGGCGAATTCAGGCTATTACGCGGGGTGCGGGGAGTTCCTCACGGAGCGACCAGGTCAGCGGCGGCAGAGATGCTGCTGCGCTTCGGGTGCCCGCAGGCCGGGGCCGGGGCGCGTCCGGGCAGCCTCGCTCTTCTTCCTCGGCTTCGTGGCTGCTTTGAGGCCCGCGCGGCGAAGGCTCCCCCGGGCCAGGCTGCAGAAGAAGAAGAAGCGGGCCTGCTCGGCAATGACACGCGTGAGCGCACATCCCCACGCCCTACGCGCGCGCGCGCCTTCCTTGCCGCCGCCGCCGCCGCCGCAGCAGCAGCAGCAGCAGCAGCAGCGGGAGGACCAGGCAGGAAGGCAGCCAGGGGGGCCACCACCGAGAAGGCTGCGATTTGCAAGGCCCCGGGGAAGGGAGCCGGGGGGGGGGTGTTGACGCCCTCCATTTTCCCGTCTCTCCCATCCCTCCTTCTGCTGCTGGCCCGGCGCCCACCCGACCCGAAAGAGCCGGAACGAGAGCGGGGCTGGCTAGGCAGGCAGGCAGGCAAGGCGCCGCGCTGGGCGCTAGGACCTCCTCGCCGCTCTCGCCCGGCTGCCGGAGCCCGAGAGGAGCCGCCGCCGCCCGCCCGCTACTGCGCCTCCTTCCCTTCCCCTTCCCCTTCCCCTCCGTCCATCGCGGGAAGACGAAGGCGGCCGCCCCGAAGCCGCCGGGGCGCGGGTGGCGGCGGCGTTGGCTGCAGCGCGTTAGCCCCGCGCGCCCAGCAGAGGATGGAGCCGCCAACGCCGCCGCAGCGCCGCCGCCGCCGCCGCCGCCTCTGATTGCAGCCGCCGCCGCCGCCGCTCCTGGCGCAGGGAAGGGGGAGGCCGGGCGCGTCCGCCCGCCCCGCGGCGCTAGGCTAGGCTAGGCTAGGCCGGGCCCGCCGCCTCCCGCCTCGCTCATCCGCGCGCCCCAGCCAGCCAGCCAGCCCGCCGGCCGGCCGGCCCCGCCGCCGCCGTCGCCGGCCCAGCCATGGCCACCGAGCTGGAGCCCGCCGCCGTGCAGCTGGAGGCGGCGGCGGCGGCGGCCGGCGCGGACGAGGACGAGGAGCAGTGGCTGTACGGAGGTAAGGGCGCGCCGCGGGCGGCCGGCCGGGCGGCCTGCTGGGTGCTTAGAGCGCGCAGCCTTGGCTGGCGGCCCCCGGACCGGCGGCGGCGGCGGCAGGCTGGGCGTCCCGTCCCGCCCCCTTCCTTCGGCCCACCGACCGGGCCGCCCGCCCGCCCGCAGGGATGCGTGGAGGGAGGGATGGAGGAGCGCCGGACACGCCGTCTCCATCCCTCCTGGCCGCCGGCGGACGCCGCCTTCGCCGCCGGCTGCAAGGGGAGGGTGAGCGCCGGCGGCAGGGAGAGCGCGGGCACGGGCGACGAGGACAAGCGGGCTTCCCTTGGGAGGGAGGAGCTCAAGGGACGGTGGCCGGGATCCCTCCCTTCCTCCGCCAGTTTGGTCTGGTGGACAGGGAGCCGCACTCTCGTCGGGAATACTGGGTTTGATTCTGCGCTCCTCCACGAAGCCAACTGGGGGGCCTTGGGCTAGTCACAGCTCTCCTCTGAGCCCTCGCAGCCCCACCTGCCTCACAGGGTGTCTGTTGCGGGGAGAAGAACCGAAGGTTTGTCAGCCGCCATGAGTCCCCTTAAATGGGTGAGAAAAGCAGGCTAGAAAGGCCAACTCTTCTTCTCTCTCTGTCTCTCTCTGCCCCAAGGAGCTTTCAGGCCTCACTACCAAGTCTCTGAAGTTCTTTCTTTGCATCCATCCATCCATCCCTCTCTTCTGCTGATTCTGTTGCTGGCTGGGTTGGAGGGCAAAGGTCACCTGCGAGGGCAAAGTTTGGTCTAGTGGTTAGGGAGCTGGACTCTTATTTGGGAATAACGGGTTTCATTCCACTCTCCTCCATGAAGCCAGCTGGGTGCCTTTGGAATAGTCACAGATCTCTTGTGAGCTCTCACAGCTCCATCTTTCTCACAGAGTGTCTGTTGCGAGGAGAAGAACAGAAGGTTGGCCAGCCACTTTGAGTCCCCTTCACTGTGTGAGAAAAGTGCGGTAGAAAGGCCAACTCCTCCTACTCCTCTTCCTACTCCTTTTTCTACTGATATTGGCCCTGCAGAGCCCAAACCTGTATCCATGGCTACTAGAATGGCTGCCTGCCTGGGTACCACCTCCTGGTTGGGGATCCCTCCAAAGACCATTTGTGGCAATCTGATCCAGCAGGGCTCCTCCTCTTAGGTTCTTAAGGACTGGATGGGCTGTGACCTGATCCAGCAGGGCTCCTCTTAGGTTCTTAAGGACTAGATGGGCTGTGACCTGATCCAGCAGGGCTCCTCTTAGGTTCTTATGGACTGGATGGGCTGTGACCTGATCCAGCAGGGCTCCTCTTAGGTTCTTAAGGACTGGATGGGCTGTGACCTGATCCAGCAGGGCTCCTCCTCATAGGTTCTTATGGACTAGATGGGCTGTGACCTGATCCAGCAGGGCTCCTCTGAGGTTCTTATGGACTGGATGGGTTGTGACCTGATCCAGCAGAGCTCCTCTTAGGTTCTTATGGACTAGATGGGCTGTGACCTGATCCAGCAGGGCTCCTCTTAGGTTCTTAAGGACTGGATGGGCTGTGACCTGATCCAGCAGGGCTCCTCTTAGGTTCTTAAGGACTGGATGGGCTGTGACCTGATCCAGCAGGGCTCCTCTTAGGTTCTTAAGGACTAGATGGGCTGTGACCTGATCCAGCAGGGCTCCTCTTAGGTTCTTATGGACTGGATGGGCTGTGACCTGATCCAGCAGGGCTCCTCTTAGGTTCTTAAGGACTGGATGGGCTGTGACCTGATCCAGCAGGGCTCCTCCTCATAGGTTCTTATGGACTAGATGGGCTGTGACCTGATCCAGCAGGGCTCCTCTGAGGTTCTTATGGACTGGATGGGTTGTGACCTGATCCAGCAGAGCTCCTCTTAGGTTCTTATGGACTAGATGGGCTGTGACCTGATCCAGCAGGGCTCTGCTTAATTCATGGAGGACAGATGTATCAATGGCTGCTAGAATGGATGCCAAGGCATAGGTTCTTGGTTGGACAGGCAAGCAGGCAGCCTTTGAAGGTATTGTGTTTGGTTCGACTCAGATCACACAGTTTGGTTCATCTCAGTCACACAGTTTGGTTTGACTCAGTCACACAGTCAAACAAGGCATATTTGCTAGATTCTTTAGAACAACCGCTTTTGTTTGGGTCAGATTCGAACTCTGCTTTTGAATATTCAGGGTGTTCAGTTTGCACCCAAATGGTTTGATCACCCCCTGTTCAGCGTGAACCAGTTTGAACCCGAACCAGTTCAGCACATCTCCATTAAGGCCCGAGTGGGGTTCACATGTGAACTGAACCCCCCCTTTAGCTAAAAAAAAATCAAAGTAAATTGGAACCAAGGGTTGTTCGTGTTTGCACTGAACCAAACCATGAATTTTTTAGTTGTGGATCATCTCTGCTCTGCATGCATTTCCATGGAAGTCTCAGAGATTTCTGCCTTTGGGTCTGCAAAAAATGGTGGAGCTGGAACACAGAATTGAAGTGGTAGAATTTATTAGCTGTGGAGCAGAAATCACAATTTTGTCCATCCCTTTATTTGTGGGAAGAAGGCTCAGGGCTACAGCTTAAATTAGACGACGAATCTCTCACAAGTTTCGATAGAGGCTGAATTAACTTCCAGTATACTGAGGCGAATTCCCACTTCGACCCATAGCCTGCAATGTGGCAACATCTGGACAGGTGCATCTGCACTTTCAGGAGACATTGACAGACTACAAATGGCCCCTGCCTGCCCAGAGGTTGCCTAAATTGCATGCTAGTTGTGGTGCATGAAATCATGTACCACAACCACCCTAAACTTAACCTTGCATGACTGGGAACCTATCTGGAAGCATCCAGAGGTGAACATCTGCACCGTTTCTGGTTGGCGGGGGGGCATTTGAGCTGCTGTGCAAGCACAGTGGCAGCTCACATGACCTCCTGACATGACTGCGCTTGCGCAAAGCGTCAGTGTTGCCATAGCGGCGGTGCTGGCGCACGTGAAGTCATGCAGGACACCAAAATCAAGCTGGTGGTGCCCAGCGGAGGACTTGGATGTGCAACCAAACACAGCTAAGTCTTTGATCTTGCGTGGGCTAGGCTATCTTGGACTGGCACTCATAAGTGTGGGCGCAGGTCAATGTTGGTCTCTTCTACACCCTTCCCATCCAACGGACGCGAAGACAAGCGCATAAGTAGCCAAGGTCTTTTCAAATCATGAGTTAAAATCAAGCTGGTTTTAATATTTTGGCTTTCTGAGCTCTGGTGTGTTTCTGTAACAAGGAATGGGGAAATATTACTGACATTGTTTCCCTCTAGCACAACGGTTTCCATAATGAAAACAGAAGGCATCTCCTGTAGGGATGTGCACAATTATTTATTTAATTTTTTTTAAATTCATTCCAGTAGATCCCTTTCAAATGTACTGGGATTCGAATTCGATAAGAATGCTCAAGTCTCATACGAATGCATACAAATCCCATACGAAACCCATATGAATCCCATACAAATGCATACGAAATCCATACATATCCCATACGAAGCTTCATACGAATGTATCAAAACATTTGATTCGAATTTGAATGTCAATCTTTTGAGTGCGCCAACATTCAATTTGAATACGAATGTCTGAATTCAGCGAAATTTTGAAAGTTACCCACATCCCTACAGTAGTTTCTATAATGAAAAATGTCTTTGTGCCTTTTGAAAGAGTTTGAGGGTTAGGGACTTTCTGCCCTCAACTTCCCAAGGAACTTAAGGCCCCAGTGAGGCAGGGCAGCCATATTGCGCCACCCAGATGCCCCCTTCACATGAACGTACATGCAAACCTCTGTGAGGGAGCTTCCTGGGAGCATAGCTGCCCAAAAAGGGCTCCACAGCTAGCAGTGGTCTGGGTTGGCCTTCTGTCTTTGGAGCCTCCCCAAGTCTTATGCTGCATGCTGGAGCATCCGCAGACTTGGCTGATCCTTGGAGTGAGAAAAGGCCTTGAGATGATCAGATCAGACAAGGAGAAGGAGAGGCTGGGGATCAATTGTGTCCTTATACTTCCATCTTTTAATACGTTGTCCCTCTTGTTCTGTTTTCAGATGACAACGGGAGGGACGAAGATGGAGCAATTTCTGGGTAAATCTCAAACCTGTTTTCCTCGCTCTGTGTGATTGGCGTGGTCACCACATCTCAGAGAGGATACTGTGGAACTGGAAGAGGTGCAGGAAAGGGCGACCAGTATGATCTAGGGGCTGGGACGCCTACTGGCTCTGAGACCTGGGGAAATAAGCTGTTCTGGGTGGAGTTGCACTCCCCCTAAAGGATCAGGAGTGTCACCTGGGAGTACTCTTGGATCAATTTCTATCAATAGAGGCCCAAGTGGACTCGGTGGCATGGCGTGCTTGGTGCCAGCTACAACTGGTGCACCAGCTACAGCCTTTCCGGGACAGGGATAACCTAGCCACTGTAGTTCATGCACTGGTAGCCAGTTTGGTCTAGTGGTTAGGGAGCCGGACTCTTATCTGGGAATCCCAGGTTCGATTCCACCTTCCCCCATGAAGCCAGCTGGGTGACCTTGGGCTAGTCACAGCTCTGTTCTGAGCTCTCACAGCCCTACCTACCTCACAGGGTGTTCTGTTGTGGGGAGAAGAACAGAAACTTTGTCAGCCGCTTTGAGACCCCTTAAATGGGTGAGAAAAGCACAGTAGAAAAGCCAACTCTTCTTCTTCTTCTTCTTCTTCTTCTTCTTCTTCTTCTTCTTCTTGGTTAGACTACTGCAATGCGCTCCATGAGTGTTTTTCCACTGTCACTAGAAGTACCCATTAAGTACCCATTAATGGGTACATAATGGCATTTTTATACCCATTAATGGGTACTTAATGGGTACTTCTAGTGACAGTGGAAAAACACCCTACGTGCTGCTTCCCTCAAAGAAGACTTGGAAGCTGCAGTTAGTTTAGCCTCGTTCAGCTGCAGCAGCCTGACTACTGACTGGTACAACTTACAGGCAGCACATGACACCTGTTTTGAAAGAGCAGCACTGGCTGCCTATACGCTTCCGATCTGAATTCAAGGTGCAGCTAATGACCTTTAAAGCCCTAAACCAGTGATGGCTAACCTATGACACGCGTGTCACAGGTGACACACCAAGCCCTTTTGGGTGACACACATGGTCACCCTGGCACCTGGGCGTGTAGTGTTTGCTTGTTCTTGAAGTGTGTGAAATACCAACTTTTAGTTGAAGATTTAACAAATGAAATTCAGCAACAAAAGTCACTAACGTAAAGAATTATTCGTTTTTGCTTTTAAATAAAATGCATATATCAAAAATATAACTTTTTACTAGAGCTACAAATATCACAAAATTATGGATATTTATCGAAGTGACACTGCACCTGAGTTAAGCTAGGTTTTCTTGTGAATTTTGACACCCCACGCTCAAAAGGTTAGCCATCACTGCCCTAAATGGTATTGGGACCTCAGTACTTGAGAGAACGCCTCCTCTCGTACCGATCTGCACGAGGTTTAAGATCTGCTGGAGGGGAGATCCTCTGTGTCCCACCCATTAGAGAAATCTACTGTATTGAGACAGTCCTCTGTGGTTCTGGTGAGGCATGCCAGATGTTTTGCTTGGATCTGAATCCTTGGCATCTATACAGGTATTTATTGATTTGTTTTAGGGATGTGCACAAATATTCGCAACATTAGAAATTTGGCCGAATTCAAATCAGATGTGGGCCCATTCAAGGACTGAGATCCAAATTAAAATGGAATGTTTTGATACATTCATACGAAGCTTCGGTATGGATTCGTATCTAACATTCATATCAAATTCTTATGGAATATTTGCATGGAATTCAAAACCTACCACATTCAAAGGGATTTATTTGAACTAATACGAATAGGGATCTGCACAAATGTTCAAAAAAATTTGTTATTCGTACTTTAGTATTTGCACAAATATGAATTTTTTTGAGTTATTTGTAAGAATAATTTAGACGTTCGTATCTGTATGGATGCGTACTGGTTGAAAACGGGACGTATACCGATGCGTACGAGATACATATCATTGGATACGTATCGAATATTGAAACAAATAGATACAAATGTATTCCCATCACTTCGAATGTCCAGATGTTCCTTTTTCTTGATTTGTACGAATTTGGATTTTCGAATATTCAATTCAGTGCAATATTCAGTTGCATTCATACCCACCCCTAAATACAAACTTTCTTGCATTTGATTCGATACAAATCAAATACAGTTTGTGCCCATTCCTAATTGTTTATTCGAGGAGACTTCCCATGTGGCGATGATGATGGTGGTAGTGATGGTGATGATGTAATTGCTGTCCTTTGCTCATTGTAGTGGGTAGATCAGCATCATCATTCCCTGATGGGTTTGTTGTTTGTTGCATCTCCAGTGACGTTTAGGGTCAAGTGCACATAGAAAGTCCTCATTCCTATTTATTTTCATGTTCCTCAGGCATGGAGATTCTCTCTCTTTAAGAGAAACCCCCAAAGAGAACAGGTTGATCAGCAGCGAAGACCGAGAATTATTGCAGCAGGTAAGTCTTGTCCATTAATTAGAGGGAGGGAGGAAGGAAGGAAGGAAGGAAGGAAGGAAGGAAGGAAGGAAGGAAGGAAGGAAGGAAGGAAGGAAGGAAGGAAATTATGAAGCTGTTAAAAAGACTGTTAAATGATCTGGGAAGGCAAGGAATACTTGAACTGAGCATTAGGGATGTCCCCGAATATTCAAGATATTTATTATTTGATCAATTTTGGAAGAATTAGAACATTCAAACCTGAATTGAATGTCCAGATATTTGTTTTTTAGTATTTGAATGAATACGAATGTGGTATTTTGAATTATTCGTATGTGTACGGATACGCACCCATTGCATACGTATCTGTAAACATCACATATGTATCCGTATGCATCTGTCCGTATTTGTACGCATCAAACCGAATCGAATGTTGAAAATTACGTTTGCACACACCCCTACTGAGCATGCATCACCTATCAGACTTGTTTTAATTTTACGGCCTTTTCCCAGTTTTTAACGCCAAAGCATAATTACCGGCCTTTCCAGCCGGGATCAGATAGGGAGACCTCCAGCTAAGGTTGGTGTCACCCTCCTCACCCCTCCAGCACTGGGCCAAACTTACAACCCCCCGATTTCTGCTGCCCTTGTGAATTCCCCGTGCAGCTTTGCATGAGGCTGGGGCTTCTCTCTTTGCTTTTTCATCTTTTTGTTGCTGCTGTTGGTTTTGGTATTGTAGGGGCATCCTCCGATGGTGAGAGTTCTTTAACTCATGCCT
This sequence comes from Aspidoscelis tigris stejnegeri, assembly GCA_023333525.1. Lineage (NCBI taxonomy): Eukaryota > Metazoa > Chordata > Lepidosauria > Squamata > Teiidae > Aspidoscelis > Aspidoscelis tigris. The sequence goes on from JALMGA010000012.1 coordinate 14,093,012, forward strand.
CGTGGTTAGGGAAGTGAACGAATGGGCTTTTTGGCATTCATTTCTTAACAAATCGAATGTTAGAAAAATTGTTATGTGTTTGAATAGATTCCCTTTGAATGTGGTAGGATTCTATTCAGTATGGATGTGAATTCGTATGAATATCCAATACAAATACATACACATCCGGCAGACGGATCCTATACAAACCCATTATTATTGGGCATGCATCCCATACCAACACATACGTATTGGATACGTTTTGGATACGTATCCTATACCAACGCATATGTATGATACATATCTGATACATATCACCTATTCCTATGAATGTTCTGAAACATTCATATTCATATGAACGTTAATGTATAAATGTTGTAACATTAGATTCGTGTGCAAATGTCTGAATTCGTACAAATAACTAATGTTACAAATATTCATGCATACCCCTACTCCTGGTCGATCCTTCACAGCATGCTTCTCATCCTTCACTGTCAGCATAAAATAAATCAAGAACACTGAAAGTGGGCTTCCCATCTGTTCCAGTTTGGTCTTGTGGTTAAAGGGCCGGACTCTTGTCTGAAAGTCTTCCAGTTCAGTTCTGTACCCCTGCACGAACCCAGCTGGGTGACCTTGGGCTAGTCACAACTCTCTTTCTGAGCTCTTGCAGCCCTACCTACCTCACAGAGTAACTGTTGTGGGGAGAAGAACAGAAGGTTTGTGAGTGGCTTTGAGTCCCCTTAAAGGGTGAGAAAAGTGGGAAATAAAAGCCAGTTCCTTTTCTTCTTCCTCCACAAAGCCAGCTGGGTGACCTTGGGCTAGTCATGGCTTTCTTTCTGAGCTCTCATGAACCCACCTATCTCACAGGGTGACTGTTGTGGGGAGAACAGGAAGTTTGTCAGCAGCTTTGAGTCCTCTTAAGAGTGATAAAAGCAGGGTAGAAAAGCCAGTTCTTATCTTCCTCCTTCTCTTCCCTCCTTCCTCTTCTTCTTCTTTCTTCCAACCCACATAAAAAGGGGGGCTTAATACCATGATAAGATTACAAGATGGTGCTTGTATGGTATACTCCACCACTGGGCAGGGTCCCTTGCCATAATCTGGACCAAGCCAACCTGTAGCTATCTGTGTTCTAAAGCCTTGGCTTCCCTCTGTTTTTATCCTTTGTCCATTAGGTCCTTCCAAGTGCAGATGATGATGAGGAAGACAGTGACAGTGACAGCGAAGATGATGACATCCGAGTTACCATTGGCAATATCAAAACAGGAGCGCCTTCCTACATGTACGCCCTCTGTTTGTTCCTAGGTTGCTCAGGATTTTCTTTCAATGTTCTGTTTTTGTGTTGAAATTGGCATACCCCCATTTTAACCTTTCAGGTTTTGAAGGCCTTCCTTTGGAACCCAAACCAAGCAGTGTGCAAAAGCAAAATGTATTAAGCCAGGAGTAGAACATAAAAATGTACAAGGATCTCTGCTGGATCAGGCCATAGCCCATCTAGCCCAGCATCCTGTCTTACACCAATGGCTTCTGGGTAATTTAAAGCAGAAGACAGAGGCAAAATCTTCACCAGCCCCTGCAAATGGTCTCTTGATGCCTCCTGCCTGCCTCTCCAACGTGGAGATGGTACCTAGGCATTCTTTGTGGTAGCCATTGTTACACCTGTCTTCCATGAATTAAGAGGAACCCTGCTGGATAAGGCCACAGCCCATCTAGTCCAGCAGCCTGTCCCACACAGTGGCTCTCCAGTAGCTTATGGACATCTCAAGCAGAGGTTTCTCTCCCTGAGACGTGTGTTGGGGCACGTGGTTTCATGGAGACTCTGAACAGAACCAGATCCATACAATTTCAGGAAGGTCTTGGTTAGGGATGTGCAAAATCAGTTTTGCATTCAGGGATTTGATCAGATATTTTGAGTTCACGAACACTCGCTTTGAATTGGAAATCGGGGGCTAAAATATTATCAAAATAAAACACTCCCATTCACGAATACAAAAACAAAAAGACTGAATATTCGTATTTTGCCATGTTTTGGTCACGGAAATGGGCTTTTTCAATGGGAAAAAACACACAAAAACTTTGCAAAACCCTTTGCATGTGAAAATTTGAATATTCAACTTAACGAATCTGCAATGAAACAAATTTTTGGAGGTTCAGTTTGATAGCGAATTGGATATGATTAATTCATTTCATTTCTTTTCTTTTCATGTACATACCTATTCTTGGTGAGGGTGAGGCTTCTTGGACCACCCTGAGGCCTTCAGGCAGTGGAGCAGGATATGTGTCAAAGAAACCAATAAATAAAATATTTTCTCTTTCTTTAGGGGAACACCTATGAACCTCAATTTAAAAACAGGCCGAGGCTACGGGGCAGCGGTCTCAGGTATCAGTATTATTATTTTAACATGTGAATTATGGTTGTGGCAACACATCAATTGCACTCATGTTTCCTACTTGCTTGTTTGAGACGCTCACAAGGAAGCACACCACCCCAGCTCCTCAAAATCCATGACCGCAAGTGCTCAGAGATACCTTTACTGTTATCCTTGGCTGTTTTTGCCCATACCTCTCTTAATCTAGATTTGGAAGATCCAGCTTTTTGAAATCCAGTCCTCATTGAATCTGGTTCTAGAAGATCCGCACTTTGGTAAGGGCCCCGTATTTCCATGTGGGCTGCCTAGCACCCAGTGGAAATGGGTGCTAAACAGGGCCACCATGCAGACGACGTAGCACCCACCCTGTGGCTCCATTTAGACCCAGGCAGTAAAGTCCACCAGTGACGTGGCGCAAGTGGCCCACGGAGCTGTCAGTCAGGGATCACTTCTGGTTATAGCGGGCATGGCAGAGAGACATGGCTTCATAACTGCCTATGTAGCTGCTATGAAGCTTGGGCTCAGCTTTGTAGACTCCTGCGAAGGACATGCGGGTCTTTGTAGAACTTCAGGTGTGGGGCAGGATAGACATAGACATAGAAATAAATAAATAAAATATGTAGCACGTGCATTGAGGGGCGGAGACAGAGCCACCCTGCTGCAAATGGCGGCCTCTAAGCCCGCCCCTGGAACCCATCACCCTGGTACACATGTGGACACGCATTCTCTGATCCGGTCTTCACAGCAGAAGACCAGATTGAAGACACCTTTAAAGGCATATATCGTGAATCCAGATTTAAGGGCACAAAGACCCCATTAAATCCAGGTTTTGCTGGTGCTCATGGGCACAAATGGGGCCCTTAAGGGGTCTTGTGTGCAGGTAGTGAATGACTGATCTGTACCAATCGAGTACCAATCAGGTTCCTAATGGGGTCTAAATGGGGTCTTCGTTGTTAGTGCAAAACCAGCCCCTATGTGCTCAGTGCTGTTCTGAAACTCCTAACCCCAAGGAAGGTAATGCTGAAGCTGCCATGGCATCCTTTGGCAGCCCTTGAAAGGGCCTGAAGTCCCATCAGTGTTGTAGCTTAGGGCTGCTTCTTGAGTCATCCTCGTCACTGGAGGCCCAAGTGACCTCTGGGGCTAAGAGCGCCCATTACCAGCTTTGGCTAACGTACCAATTTCTCCCATACGTGGGCAAGAAGGAGGCTAGCCAGTCTATGCACTGGTAACCTCGTGTTTAGTTTATGGTAAGCCAGTTTGCTCTAGTGGTTAGGGAGCTGGCCTCTTATCCAGGAATACCAGATTTGATTCCACCCTCCTCCATGAAGCCAGCTGGGTGACCTTGGGCGAGTCACAGCTCTCTTTCTGAGCTCTCATAGCCCCACCTACCTCACAGAGTGACTGTTGTGGGGAGAAGAACAGAAGGTTTGTCAGCCACTTTGAGTCCCCTTAAGGGTGAGAAAAGCAGAGTATAAAAACCAACTGTTCTTCTGTGAGCCAATTTGGTCTTCTGGTTAAAGTGATGAATTCTTATCTGGTGGTTTCCCAGTTGGAGTCCACACTCCTCCACGAAGCCAGCTGGGTGACCTTGAGCTAGCCACGGCTCTTTCTGAGCTCTCACAGCCCCACCAACCTCAGTGTGCATCTAAGCTTTGGTTGCATTCTCAGATTCTGCCTGCGGTGAAGCGTCTCCTTAAAACATGTTGGCTGGTTGGTTAAATCACACTTGGCCAACTGTCTCTTGCTATTTTTACTTTGGGTCATGGTTTAAATATACTGTTATAAGATGTTCCTTGTACGACTGTAAACTTCTGCTGCATCAGCTCATCCTTGGCTCTGTAGAATTTTGTTCCCCATTTTACCTCTTCCCTCCTACCTAGAGGACAAAGGATGATGGGAATTGTGGATTGGCAGTCTCTTACAGGTAACCCATAGGGGTGTGCACGAACAAACAGATACGGATGTATTCAAATCGGTTTGAATGTCCAGACAGAGATAGTGCTATTGTAAATTTGAGATATATGTAAACTATTTGAATTTATAAGTAATTTTTGTTTCAAAGTATACTTTTCAAGAGGAGAGAACAAATAATAATAATAATGCATTTAACCCCTTGAGTGGGAGGCAAGAGCATTCCCTCACCAGATGACTAGATCAGAGGCCAGGTCTTGCCACTAACCATCTGCTTTTCTTCCCTTCAAAGCCAAGTCACAACCCAAAGGTATTGATCTGGAAGCTGCAGGAAACATAAATGGCCTGCCAGTCATCGAAGTGGATTTAGAATCATTTGAAGACAAACCGTGGAGAAAACCAGGTGGGAGCTCAAACTTTCTTGTGGTAAATATGACCAGTAGATTTTTGTTGTTGTTGTTCTGTGTTTGGTCTGTGATCTTGGGGGGGGGGTGGAGGAGGAAATGGAGGGACGTACGTAATGCCAGAAGTATCCATGGTTGTGCCTCGTACGTTGATAAGCCAATTCTGCAGCATTTGACTAAAATAAGTGTCCGGGAATAGGGATGTGAATGAATAGTCGTAATATTTGTTCTTCGTATGAATTTGGAGATTTCTATATGAATAAAATGTTACAACATTTCTACACTGACATTCATATTTGTATGAATGTTTTGGAACATTTATGCGGATGCTTTGGAACATCCGTGAAACCTGGGGAGGTGGGAAGGCGGCTGCGCCAGTCATATCTGCAATGGATCCAGAGTGCGTTCAGCATGGATTGAGAGCAGATTTAAAGAGGATTCAGGGCGGATTTGATGCTTTTAGAGTGGATGTGTTACAGGATACGTATCAGATACACATTGGATACATTATGCGTTTGTATCGGATATTCATACGAGTTCACGTGAATACATTCATAACGAATAGAATCCTACCACATTCAAAGGGGATCTATTTGAACAAATATAAATTTTCTTACATTTGATTCAGTACGAAACAAATGCAAAAAATAATAACTGTGCCGATCTCTAACCCAGGGTTGTGCCCCCTAGTTGATCAGTCAGTTCTACAGCATTTGAGTAAAATAAATGCCCAGGAACTAAATTCTATAGTGCAACAGAACAGAGATGTGCATGATCTGGAATTTACTGGTTCAGTTTTAACAGGGTGGTTTGGTTCTAGGATGTTCACAAATGTTTTTTGTGTTCTCTTCATATCAAATTGATTGCAAAAAAAAATTCATTTTTGTTTGAATAGATCACCTTTGAATGTGGTAGGATTAGAATTCAGTGCAAATGTTCAACACGAATCTGATTTGAATCCCTGCTACAAATCGCCTATGAATCCCTAAGTACCCCCTATGAATCCTGTGTATCTGCTCTGAAAGCGTCAAATCCGCTCTCAATCCACTTCAAACCCCCTTTGAATCTGCTCTGGATCCATTGCAGATGTGACTTGGGCAGCCACTCTCCTACCACCCCAGGTTCACAAACGCAACATTTGATTTATATCTAAGTGTCAATCTTTGAATGCACCGACATTCTATTTGAATTCAAATGTCCAAATTCAGATGAGTTTGTACGAATTTTGAATGTGACGAATATTTGTGCACATGCCTAATGTGAACTAAATGATTGACATGCAGACATGTGGTTAATTTGGTTTGTTAGCTTACTGGTTTGTTCATGTTCAATTCAAACCTTTTCTTTTAACAGGGTAGTTTGGTTCACATATACACATGGAAACAGCCCTGTTTGCTGTGAATTGCGACTGACTAGACCAGTTCAGCACACCTCTACAACAGAATTCTCAAAAAAAATGCTGCAGTTTGCAGTGACATAGAACATATCTATTTATTTAGCACATCTCCGCTATCTGCTCCATGGCAATTTTAAACAAAAACAGCACCACAATAATTATTGGAAATTAGGGATGTGCACAAATGGTTTTTTTTGCATTTGATTAGAAGCGAAAATATATTAAAAAAGTGTATTTGTTCGAATAGATCCCCTTCAAAGGTGGTAGGATTCTATTTGATACAAATGTATCTGTACAAATTTGTATGAATATCTGATGCTAATGAATATGTATCCAATACGTATCCCATAACATATCTGCTCTAAAATGGTCAAATCCACCCTGAATCCACTTTGAATCTAATCTCAGTCCATGTCAAAAGCACTCGGGGGGTGTTTTTCTACCGCGGTCCTTTAATCTGGATCTAAGAAGATCTGGATCTAAGGAATGGGTACATTCCTTAATCCGGATCTAGTAGATCCGGATTAAGGGAAGTACCCAATATGTTTCCATGGGTGGTCTAGCACCCAATAGCAATGGATGCTAGCTTCCCTGCCATGGAAACACCGGAGCCCCCATTTGGAAATCCGGATCTACCCATGAGGGGTCTGCTTGTCACCCCAGGTGTTTGGGGGGACGGGGTGCTATCTCCGAAGTGGCTTCGAAGTCATTTCGAAGTCACTTCAAAGTCTGTGCAAAACAGCTACATTGAAGTCTGTGCTGATCTTTGAACTTTGAAGTGACTTTGAAGTGACTTTGAAATGACTTTGAAATGACTTCGAAGCTTAGGTTTTGGGGCTCCCCCCCCCCCAAGGCCATTTGCAGGGATTCAAGAGCAGGCAATGGTTCGTCCTTGTATCTGCTTGAGATGCCCATGAGCATTTGGTGGGCCACTGTGTGCAACAGGATGCTGGACTAGATGGGCTGTGGCCTGATCCTGCTGGACTTCTCTTATGTTCTTATGGATGTGCACAAATATTTGAAACATTCGTTAATTGTATGATTTTGTATGAATTCAGAAATTTGCATACAAATAGAACGTCCAGGTATTTGTACTTTAGTATTTGCATGAATACAAATATTTCATGCTATTAGAACAAATAATTCAGACATTCGTATATGTACAGATATGTATGGATTGCGTATCTATATGCATCTTGTCCGTATCGATATGGATACGTATGGAATGTGTACAAGATTCATATCATTTGGATACGTATCGAATATTCAAATGATTAGATACAAATGTATTTGTATCGGTTTGAATGCCCAGACATGCGTTCTTCCGTATTAGAACAAATTCAGATTTTTGAATATTCAATTTAGCGCTGTAGTGGACATGCTGTTTCTGCTTAAAGCCCTTCTCCTTACCTCACATTGCCGCTTTCCAGGCGCTGACCTTTCCGACTATTTCAATTACGGGTTCAATGAGGAAACGTGGAAAGCGTATTGCGAGAAGCAGCGTCGCCTTCAGCTGGGCCTGGAGCCTTCAGCCCCTGTCAGCACTGAGAATAAGATCATGGTGAGAGAATGGTGAATCTTTTGCCCACTATTAAACTTGGCAGGTAATGCTTCCTGATATTGGGAACAGGTTAAAAACTGGGACTTGTTGGCTCTATCGCAGATGGCCTGTTCTCCATAGACCAGCTGGCCCCTTTGCTTATTTGTTGATTTTCTTATTCATTTATTTAGAAGACTTATACCCCGGCCTTGACTGGATGATCCCAGGGTGGGTTAGAATGAGACTAAAACATATTGAATGGTAAAACATAATTAAAATTATAACCCCTTTCCTCAGAAGACCAAGGGTCTTCCCCACATCTATCTCATCCTTCCTAGGATGTGCCAAACAGGTTCCATTTCAAACTGAACACTCTGCCTGTTCAAAAGCAGAGTTTGAATTCAGGCCTGCCGGATCCAAGTTCAAAAGTGTTCAGAGACATTTGATTCAAAGCAAGCACCGTGCCTATTTGAAAGGAAAAGTTGGCATTCAAACTGAGCAAAGGAGCATTCACTTTGAACTGAACCAGGCCAGGAAAAAGAAAAGTTTCCTGCATATCTCTGGTCCTCCTAACAACAACCCTATGCGGTAGGACAGGCTGTGAGGCAGCCATTGGACGAAGACCATGGAGTCAATTTTCATAGCCAAGTGGCAGTTCAAACCCTGGGAGCCCGAGTTCTTAGCCCAATAATATGCCACGTTAACTGCTTAATTATTTTTAATTATTTTTATCGTGTTTAATTTGGGTGTGGGAGTTTTGTCTATTTTTAGCTTTTCGTTAGTTGTTTGTTTGACAATTGTAAACAATATGGGATCGTACCATGGGAAGTGGTATAGAACTGTTTCCCTAAGTACCTTTATGAATCACTGTGACAAATGACTGGAAGGAGGATAATAAAGAAGGGAGAGAGGAGGAGGAGTGAAAGGAAGGAAGGAGGGAGAGAGGGAGTGAAAGGAACAAAGGAAGGGGAGAAAGGAAGAAAAAGGGAAGGAGAAGAGAGAAGAAGAGGAAAGGAGGGGGAAGAGAGGGAGGGAAGGAAAGAAGGAGGGGAGGGAAAGGAAGGAGGGAGGGAGGGTGAGAAAGGGAGGGGAGGAGAGAGGGAAGGAGAGAGGGAGAAGAGAGAGGAAGAGAATGAAAGGAGGGAGGGGGGAGGCAGCCATGGGTACAGTCACATGTGTTCATGCACATGCACCTTCAAAGATATTTGTGGTCAAGAGCTCCTCCTTTGTTTATACTTTTAGGAAGGGCAGATAGTTCATCAGATCTGTAAACAAATGTGTTCCACCTCTGCCAAGTATTCCTCTTTCTCAACTTGCTTAGGTTCAGCAAGGAAGAACAGGTAATGCAGAGAAAGAACCAGAGAACAACGTCATCAAGATGGACTTTAAAACAGACTTTGTGGCCTTGGTAGGCGGGCGCATAAAAGCTGGGCCCCCACCGAACAGGTATGCAGTCCAAACGCCTTGTGCCACAAGGAAGGGTAGACTCAGGAAGCTACAAGGAAGATTATTCCTTTGTTGCTTCTCAGCCACCTTCATCCAGGTTTCCTCATGGCCAAAAATGTTTCCAGCAGTTAACTTGTCCTCCAGTAAGAGAAAGAGAGTTCTTTTCTCCATCACACAACACTAGAATCCAGGGTTGTGCAAGAATATTTGAAATATTCATTATTCAATCAAATTCGGCCGAATTTGGATATTCGAATTCGAAATTGCATGTCCAGACATTTGGTTTTTTAATATTTGAACAAATGCAAATATTTTGAATCATTCGTAGAAATAAATTGGGCATTTGTATGTGTACGAATACGTATGCATTACATATGTAACCATATGCATCTTATTCGTATCCGTACGCATCTCATACGTATGGGATAAAAACTGGATGTGTACGGATGCGTACAGATACATATGAATGTATGTATTCAACATTCGTATCATCAAATACAAACGGAATATTCGTATAAACAGATATGGATGTATTCAGATTGGTTCAAATTTTAATACATTAGTTTTTTCTCTATTCATATGAATATTCAATTCAAATCGAATGTTGAAAATTACATTCGTGCATACCCCTACTAAAATCTGAAGGGCCGAAGAGTTAGGACTGATAAAGGGAGGCATTTTTTCACCCAGAAGGTCATTGGTCCGTGGAGTTTACTACCAGAAGAGGGTGTGACAACAGCCAGCCCAGATAGCTTCAACTAAGGATTAAATAAATTGAGGACAGGTGTAGAATGGATGCTTAGCTACCGCCTCCAGGTTGGAGAGAGAAACAGGATGCCTCCAAAGAAGTGATGTGCACAAATATTCATGACATTTATTATTTGGACAAATTCAGATGAGTTTGGACATTCGTACACTAATTGAATGTTACTACATTCGTATGTTAACATTCGTATGTTCCAGAACATTCATGTGAATAGTTCAGGACGTTTGTTAAATTGGGGAGGTGGGAAAGCAGCCAGGGTACCTTCGACGTGGCTTGAGAGCAGATTAAAAGTGGATTCAGGTTGGATTTGACACTGTCAGAGCAGATATGTTACGAAATACTTATCGGATACATATACGTTCGCATCAGATATTCATATGAAATATCTATTTGATATTCATATCAAATAGAATCCTACCAAATTCAAAGGGGATCTATTTGAACGAGTACAAATTTTCTAACATTTGATTCATTACGAATCAAATGCCAAAAAACAACAACATAAATTCATGCTACTCTAGAGGCCATTTGCAGGGAGTCCTGAGCCAGTGAAGGTTTTGCCTTCATCTTCTACTTCCTTTCTCACTAGGAAACTTGGTGGAACAATCGACGTGATTGGAGGACAAGCAGGAACTATTAGGAGGGTAGAAGGAAGGCGCCGTGACAAGCATGCGTCTGAGGAAAACCCCATTCAGGTAAGAGACCATCTTGGCCATCTAGCTTGCTTCTGCTCCAAAATGGCGTCACCAAGATGGCCCCTTTTGTTCCAGAAACTCCACATCAGTAAGCCTTAGATTTGTAACTGGTTTAAGCTCCACAAAATGATGTTCTTTTGCAGAGTTTCTCTTTCAAGCATCCCTTGCTCACTTGTTTTGAGTGTTTGGTTTAGGGCTCTGGTTTTATTTTCTCCGAATGTTTTAAATGAAGGCTCTGTGGGGGCAAAACCCTGCAGCCAAGACCACAGTCTGCTATGGAAGGCAGCCCATCTCCTTAGCTCAACCCTTTCTGTGCTTTTGCTTTGCTTGAAGGTACTCGGGGACCACGGGAGCAAGTCACAACCGCCACAGCAGCCAGCCCAGCCCCAACAGCCGCCTCAGCAACAGCCATTTGTCCCACCAGCTGGTCCTCCACCGCCAATTGGGGGACCACCACCGCCCCACTTCCTGCATCATCCGCCTCCACCTGTGACTTCTGTCCCGCCACCTCTACACCCCCCAGGTACGTGCCTGCTCATACATCAAGAATCCGATGGTCAGGAGTGTAGGTTGGGTACCATACATACCACCTGCCCTTTTCTAACTTGGCGTGTGCTCCCAAAAAGTGCATTAGGTGTCCCATACGTCTTTGCCTTATTTTAAAATTGGAGCCATGCACTATTCTTGCACTCTCCAGTCAAGATGTGCACATTTGGTTTGGGTTCGTTCAGTCCGATTTGAATCAAGCTGCCCCCTGTCCCAAATGAACTGGTTCGATTTGTAGCAAACCAGAGATCCATTCGCAAACAGGAGTGCCTCAGATCAAACCATGTCACTGGGGTGGGGTGGGGTGGCGCCCTTTAAAAACGTGTGGTTTAAAATGTAAAAAAAAAAATAGTTTTTATTTTTTCAAACAGGTTCAGTTCAATTCAAAGCTGTTTGAAAAGGTTTGAACTGAACCAATTAAGTTTCAGTTCAATTCAAAGCTGTTTGAAAAAGTTCAGATTGAAGTGAATGGTTTTAAAGTTCAGTGTGAACCAAACTGAACCAGCATTCTAACGTTTGTGCATGTTACTGCTTTCTGGGTGGTTTCCTTTTGGGGTTGGCTAAACCAAGATTTCTCGTCCTCCCTCTACTGTAAAATGTGCCTGTGTATTGTTGCAGTCCTAACAAGTCCTTTGTTATCTGTAGGTTTACCACCTCCAGGCCCCATTCCAGGTATGTATTTTCTAATTACCTGAAGTAAAGGTAGCAGACTTAATCTCAGCTGATTAGCCTCTGTTGAGAAACTAAGTTCTCCTGACTCAAGTCAAATGCCATGGGAAAGCTTTGGCTTCAGTTATTAATAGGATAGATCAAGGTCGATCAGATATTGTCTTAGTTGTTCTGAACTCAGTTCCCTTCAGCATTAGCAATCAATACCTGCCTGTCCTGAAAAGCTGTTAAAACCAGAAATGATGGTCTATTTTACAATCACTTGTCACCTGAAAGGACACCATTTGCCATCAGGAGCAGAATAATGTTTGCTACTTTGAGCCCTTTGGTGGAAACAGAGAATGGAATGTTAAACTAAATAATAATAATTGACTGAGAGTCAGAGAATCAGATTGCTGGAAAGTGCCTCTAGGATCATGGAGTCCAACCCCCTGCTTAATGTAGGATTCCTAAACCATCCCAGACAGATGTAGGTCCAGCCTCTGCTTGAGGAACTCCAGCAAAGGAGAGCTCACTACCTCCAGTGGCAACCTATTCCACTGACTGATTGCCCTCATATCCTAATATCTAATCTGTACTGACTCCCTTGAAGTTTCATCCCGTTGTTTCTAGTCCTCCCATCTTGTGCAAGTGAGAATAGGGATGATCCCTCTGCACTGTGACAGCCCTTCAGAGACTTGAAGACCACTATCATGTCTCCTCCAAGTCTTCTCTTCTCCCAGCTAAACTTTTTAGATCCTTCAACTATTCCTTGTAGGACATGGTTTCCAGATCACTCACCATTTTGGTGGTTGTCCTTTGGATTTGCTCTAGTGTGACAATGCCTTTTTTTAATTGGAGTGTCCAGAACTGGACACAGGAGGTCTAGATGAGGTCTGACCAAGGTAGAGTAAAGAGGAATAATTACTTCTCGTGATCTAGATTCTATACTCCTCTTGATGCATCCTAGGATGGTGTTAATGTATGAATTTGTGTACGAATGGCGAAATTCATACACATAACGACTGTTATGAATATTCATGCACATCCCTAGTCCCATAACATATCTTCTCTGAAAGCATCAAATCCAAACTGAACCCACTTTGAATCCACTCTCAAACCATGTCAAAGGGTGTTTTTCCACCGCACTCCTTAGATCCGGATCTAAGAAGATCCAGATCTAAGGAATAGGTAAATTCCTTAATCCGGATCTAGTAGATCCAGATTAAGGGAAGTACCCAATGTGTTTCCATGGGTGGTCTAGCACCCAATAGAAATGGGTGCTAGCCTCCCAGCCATGGAAACACAGGAGCACCCATTTGGAAATCCAGATCTACCCATGAGGGGTCTGCTTGTCACCCCAGGTGTTTGTGGGGACAGGGGGTGCAATCTCCGAAGTGGCTTCAAAGTCATTTCGAAGTCACTTCGAAGTCTGTGCAAAACAGCTCCATTGAAGTCTGTGCTGAACTTCGAAGTGACTTTGGAGTCACTTCGAAGCTCACTCTGAAGATCAGCCCAGACTTCAAAGAAGCTCTGGAGCTACTTTGCACAGACTTCGAAGTGACTTTGAAATGACTTTGAAATGACATTGAAGCTTAGGTTTTGGGGCTCCCCCCCCCCCATGGAAACAGGCTCCCTTTAATTCAGATTTTCTGCCTGAAGATCCCATTGTAGACCCCATTAATGGGGTCTACCAAAAATCCGGATTAAATGCCAGAAAGTACCCATTTGATTCGGATTTCCCCAGCGGCAGTCAAAACAATTGGGTTACAAATGGGTGCCGTGATGGAAATGGGGTCATCCGGCTCACACCCAAATGGGTCCTTAATGGGTGCAAAAATGGGTACTTTCTGACAGTGGAAAAACACCCAAATTCACTCTGGATCAGTTGCAGATGGGACTGGCACATCTGCTTTCCCACTTCTCCATTCCACACATGTTCCGAAACATTCGTATGAATATGAATGTCATTGTCTGAACGTCGTAACATTTGATTCATATCGGAATGTCTGAATTCATCTGAATAGCAAATGTTACGAATATTTGTGCACATCCCTAGTGTCTTCACTTGTCTGGAAGCTGGGTGACGCCTTTGTGATAACAAATGCCTGCCAGTGATTGGCTACATGCCTGCCTGGCTTTTCACGGTCCTGATTGCCTATGTTTTGGTCCTTTGTGCCTATGAAGCTCCTTACCCAGTGCAAGTGAAAGAGTCGCTTCCAGTGTTATTATGCCCTTTATAAGGAAAGGGCTGCACGTTCCCAGGCTTCAGAACACAGTAAGGTTATTTTAAGGTTTTTGTGTCTTCCCCTAAAGCCTCAAATTCACCCAAAGGGCATCTCATTAAGCATGTCTGATCACGCTCTCAGAGCCATTTAACCGGTATTAATGCAAGAGCAACACTTGGGGCAGGGGTGAAAAGTCCAGTGTCAGCTTTGCCCAGGCCTCAAGCATCCTAGTAGTAGGACAATTATTATTTGGATACCTGGGTCAATGAGAGGGAGCATTATATGCTTGTGTGTGTAGGCTGCCTTACTGTTGTGGTAGTATTAGAAAGCTATTCTGGGTGTTGTTTTCTTACCCTCCTCCAATAGAACTTCTTCAACAGCTATGGCTTTGTCTGCAGGGCTCTTTCCTCCACCTCTTGCTCCACCACCAACTCTTTTGATTCCAACACTTGATGGGTAAGTGAGATCTAAGTGGGTTTAATTCAATGAGCATGAGAAAGCAAACTTTTGACATCTCTAGCTAATAATGTCTCATCCGTGGGCTGCAGTCGGTCTTACGATCATCTGGCATTTTGGAAAGAGAGATCTGGCAATTGAAAGTCACTTCTGTGAGCCAGTTTGGTCTAGTGGTTAGGGAGCAGGACTCTTATCTGGGAATACCAGATTTGATTCAGCACTCCTCCATGAAACCAGCTGGGTGACCTTGGGTGAGTCACAGCTCTCTTTCTGCACTCTCAGAGCCCCACCTACCACACAGGGTGTTCTGTTGTGGGGAGAAGAATAGAAAACTTTGTCAGCTGCTTTTGAGTCCCCTTAAATGGGTGGAAAAGTGGGGTAGAAAAGCCAACTCTTCTTCATCTTCTGTACCTCTACCAAGAAAACTGCATAGTGGGCCCCATGGATGCAGGTGGGAGGGTCTGTAGCTCAAGGATAGAGCAAACAACCTGGGAAGCAGAGAGTCGCCATTTCGATTCCCAGGCTCTCCCCAGAAGTAGGCAATGGTAAACCACTTCGGTATGTCTGCCAAGAAAACTGCATGTGGAGGTGCCCATGCAGTCAACCACAAATCAGCCACAGCTCAGTGGTACCCAACAACAACACAAGTACCATTTGCATATAATGTGGCAACTTCTTTACCCCCTCCAGTAAACTGCTTAAGTGGTTTGAGGTTGGGATATCTGAAAGTCAAGCTTCCCTTAGCTTGTGATATTCTCCATTATCACCTTTGCTATTTATATTAACATTAGAAGTCCTGAATAGAGCCATTAGAAGAAATGTGGATATTAAGCCTTGGCCCTAGCCCTAGCCCTAGTTGTAGACCTATGCCTATGCCTTGGCCTAACCCTAACTTAAAGTAAAAAAAAGAGCTTTTGCGGATGACTTAGCAATAATTTTAACAGAACCAAATAATTCAATAGAGGAACTTAGAAAAAAAAATCAAGACTATGGGAAAGTTGCTGGTCTGAAAGTGAATGAAATGAAAACAAAAGTCTTAATTAAAAATATGACGAAAGACCAACAGGAGTTATTTAAAACTAAATCAAAGTTTGCCGTCGAAAAAAAGGTCAAGTACTTAGGAATATTCCTAACCAATCAAAACATTTCGTTGTATAAGAACAATTATTTGAAAACGTGGTCAGGGATTAAACAGGATTTGTTAAGGTGGTCAGATCTACAATTGTCGGGTTTTACCAATTATAAACAATGCTAAAGATTTTAGGGTCTGGCAGAAAGATTTATAGAAATTTTTATGGCAGGGAAAGAGACCTAGAATAAGATTCAAATTAATGCAAAATTCTAAAGAAAGAGGCGGCTTTGTCTTACCGAACTTCAAATTATATTATGCAGCCTCATGTATGGGGTGGATTGCTAAGTGGTTTTGGTTGAAAGATCATAGATTACTACAATTGGAGGGAGCGGATTTAAGATTTGGCTGCCCTGAATCCACTCTGAATCCGTGTCAAATGCACTCTGGATCCATTGCAGGTGTGACTGGCCACCTCCCCATTTCATGAATGTTTTGAAGCATTTGCATGAATACGAATGTCAGTGTACGAATGTCGTAACGTTTGATTTGTAAACAAATGTACAAATTTGTACAATATCAAATGTTATAGTATTCGTGCACATCCCTATTGGTGGTATGACTTGGATCAGGCCTACCATTGGAGGTTTTCAGCCGGACAATGGTGCCACTTCCGTTAACCACTTTTACACAGGCTTTAAGCAGCAAGGCCGAAACCTTCTGCTGCCCAGCTCTGTTCAAATTCATTCCAGTGGCTTCCCTACACTAAAAACAGCCTATGAGGCCTTAAAATATCAAACAAAGTGGAAGCGACAGGTCACCAACCAACTCCAGGAGTTGTTGGGGCCTGTGGAGCTGCCGACCCACAACATGCCTTGGAAAGTCACGTGCCAGTTGCCTGGCGACAAGCAAATCAAAGACAGAATGGCTTAACAGAAAGAATGCAGCGCCCATTCTTCGCATTCCCAGTTATTTTTTGTGGAACGCCCTGCCATGAAGTACGGTGACAGTCACTGTCTTAGGTGGGCTTAAGGGAGATTAAGCACAGAGGGGGGTGAAGTTTTGTGGGGCTTGTGGCTGGGTGAAAACCTGATGGAAAGGCTGTTGCCTTCACGTCTAGCTTAGGGAACATTCTAGATGGGGCTGGTCTGGCCTCCTCTAGCAGGTGTGTGTGTGCGTGTCCATGCGTGCATGCGTGCGCATGCCTTCCTATACCTGAAGGTCTCAGGGCAGATCACAATAAAATCATAATAAAAATAGATAAAAAGCATGAGTAGAACAGTGACAGTGTCTGTACAGCAGTGTTTCCCAAACTTTTGACATATGTGTACCCCTTCTGTAATTTTCGTAATGCTGAGTACCCCCTCATAAAAAACTTTAGGGATAAAAATTATATTTTATAAAAATAATCAAAATCAGTGGAACTTACTAAAGCACGATAACAGGCGCCCAGAACTAACTATTAAAGAAGTAAGTTGTCTCTGTAACAAAGTGCAGTATATTCACGCCGTGACACGCCTCACAAGACCATTAGATAACACTGCAATTCTCCGGCGTTTAAACAGCTCCGCGGCTGAACGTCAACTGTTAATGTTCCCACGGTTTAAAAGTGGCCGAACCCGGGCTGCGCGAAGGATGCGCAGAAGTTCCCGCCATGATGAGTTGCGATACAATGTACGATGGCCCCAGTTCTCGTGTAAAAACTGCAATACGCACCTATTTCTTTCCTTGTTCTGTGGGCGCAGCTAAGCACGGTGCAGTGGATATTCCCACGTGATCCCCACCAAACTCCGGTGCAACGCGTGCCCCCACCAAACTCTTCCCATACCCCTGGGGGTACGCGTACCACACTTTCGGAAACACTGCTGTACAGGGAAGGAGACCCTAGGAAAGTCATCGCAAAATCTGAGGACAGCAGAATAACCGTAAGCAGATCAGCTATTCTTAGGACATGAACAGGGCTGATCCTTTGTGGACAGTGGGGATGTGCAGGAATATTCCAAATCTTCATTATTTGGACAAATTCAGATGAATTCATATATGAATCGCATGTCCAGACATTTGTACTGTACTATTCATATGAATACAAATATTTTGAGTTATTTTTACGAATAATTCAGACAGTTGTATGTGTATAGATAAGTACACACCATGCGCGTTTCCATACGCATCTCGTGTGTATTCATACACATATGTATGGATACGTACGGAATGAGAATGGGATGCATACTGATATGTATGAGATTCGTATTATTGGATACGTATCGACTATTTGTACGAGTAGATACAAATGTATTCTTATCAGTTCAAATGTCCAGACGTTCATTTTTCTTTATTCATACAAATTTGCATTTTTGAATATTTCAAAAATTGCATTTGTGCACACCCCTAGTAGACAGTTTTTTTGTATTCAATTCGTATCAAATTGAATGCAAGAAAATTCATATTTGTTCGAATAGATCCTCTTCGAATTCGATACGAATGTTCAGTACAAATTCGACTTGGATTCCCACTACGAATCCCATACGAATCCGTAACAAAGCTTCATACGAATGTATCAAAACATTGTATTCAAATTTAAATGTCAATCTTTGAATGTGCCAGCGTTCGATTCAAATTTGAATGTCCGAATTCATATGGATTTCACACATTACGAATATTCGTGCACATCCCTATTGGTGGATTCTCCCCCCTCTGCTGAATTGGTGCCTTGATGCGGCTCTTATTAATCAGCTGTCCTTGTGTGCCCTCTTTCTCTCCTCAAAAGCCAGCCTGCTGGGTACAACAACCGTCAGCCGCCTCCCTTTGGCTACAACTCTACAGGTGAGGCCCTCAGAGATGTTGCTGCTGCCTGGTGGATTGGATTACTGTCTTGTGCTGCCCATTCTGGGCCCTGGGGTCTTTCCAGTTCAGCTTCTGGCAGGCAGGCAGCTCTGGATCGTTCCATAACTGTCAAAGCTTTGCCTGCCCTTGGATTTGACCTGTCACTAATTCGTGGGTTTTGCAAGATGGCAAGTGTGGATAAACCTGCAGTGAGCAGAGATCCCTCACACGACGCCCTCAAGCAGTTGCATTCACCACCTTACTGTGGTCTCTCCGTAGCAAAAGCTGCTTTTAAATCATACCTCTTAGGAGATCAGCGGTGTTTCTCTTCCTGCGGCCCCCACGCTTTCCCATGAATCACTGCAAACCTCCTTGCACATTATTTCTGCTCCACAATCAGCTGTTTTGTGCAGGACCACCTTTCTACATTTACGTTCGCTGCCTGTGGTTTGAGGTCATGATCCAGCACATTCTATTTTGCACTGGTCTCTACACTGGTGTTAATAATTTGCCATTTTGCTATCTGCCGCTGAATACTTTGTTCATTTGCCCACTGTGACTTATCCCATGGGTCGTGGGTCACAAACACTCTCATTTGCAAGGGCACGTAAGATTTTTGAGGATTATTTTTATTTTTAAATATGGGGGTTCACCTCTAAAGGTTTGCATGCTTACAGAGCTGAGGAGGCATTCCTATTGGAAGAAATTGAAGAAAAAGTATTGGGGGTTAGGATGGTGTAGCCAGTGTCTGATTTTGCTAACAAGATGCCTAGAAGTTTATTTCCCAGGCTTGGTTTGAGTCCCGAAAAGATGTTCTGGCTTGATGCATGATTTTAACATTCTATCTTTGTTTCCACACACCCTTGTCCAGAATAAAGAATTTTGTATTGTCTCTTAGTTGAAATTAGTGTAGCCCATTTGTTTTCTCACAAATCCCTCTGCTGGCTTGAAGGTAGCTAAAGCCTGCTGCATTTTTTAAAATTTTATTGTGGATATAAAACATTGAACTGCTACAAGTTTAAGGAAGAGCGAGGCATTAAATTAAATGCGCAAATCATGCATGCTTGCTTTCCAAATCCTATCTGAGACCTGGTAAGGCATTCATTTTGTCCTACATGCTTTTTAAATCAGTCCCAGAAAATCTGAGTCAAGTTTCCACGGCTTATACGCTCTTGAGACCTTGGGTGTTTTCCACTGTCATTAGAAGTACCCATTAATGGGTACAAAAATGCCATTACGTACCCATAAATGAGTACTTAATGGGTACTTCTAGTGACAGTGGAAAAACACCCCTTGTTTCCAGGTCTCTGTTCTGAGCACCAGCCACCATATATGGGACCATTTAGGAGATCATGAAGCCTGAGCAACCATGGGGTGGGTATGTGCACCAATGTTCTAACCATTTGAAATTTGATCAAATGTGGACATTCGAATTCAAATAGAATGTCTTCACATTTGAATTTAAATAAATGTCAAATGTTCCGAAACATTCGTTCAAATGATTGGAATCATTTGAATGTATCTGTACGAATATCATTCGTATCTTTACACATTTGCCCTTATAATACGGGATAAAAACAGGATGTGTACGAAATGCGTACAGATACGTATAACACATACGAATGTTGTCAACATTTGTATCTTCGTACCTTCAAATTCGAATCTAACATCCGAACTCATAGATTTGAATGTATTGGATTCACATAGTTTTTTTGTTGGATTCTGATTCTAAACATTCAAGTTGAATTAAATGTTTTGACATTCAGTTTGATGTGAATTTGAATGCGAAACAAAACATTTGTGCACATCCCTACCATGGGGTAGTCTTGTTGCAGATAAGAAGCTGCGAAGGCTTTGGGACTATCAGGACACTTGGGGGCAGGGTTCATGCTGAGCAGGTTTCTTGCACATTCTGGTCAGTGGATTTTCAAACTGTGTTCAGAGAGCCCCTCATTCCATATTGCTTTCCAGCCTCTCTGCTGCAACCTTGGCCAACTTCTGTGAGTGAGAAGTGACTTGCACAACTCTCACAATTGCACCTGTCCACCTGGAGAAATGCAACTACTCCCTTTCCAAGGCTCCCCTCTGTAGAGATATGCACAAACAAAAATATGTTCAGTTTGCAGTCGAAGTGAATGTCTGAAGAGTCACTTGTTCATCAAATCATTAATTCAACTGTTCGAATGTTCGCATTGGTGGTTGAGTATTCTTGTGACTTTTCTTACCATTGAAAAAGCCTATTTTCATCCTTAAAATACCACGAAAGTGCAAAAATTCAGTTAAGTGTTTGTACTCGCAAGCCAGGAGCAGTCTCTGTATTTTTGATCCGATGCAGAAAATTTGTGAATTTGAACATTCAGCCAAATTTTCTAACGCAAATTTGTTTGCGCAAATCCCTAACCCACTGGCCTAATATGGATGATAACTTTGTGCCAAAAGAACAAGGCACTTTGGTTCAGACACTTACAAGCTTTCCTGCATAAATGAAGAGTAAGAACTGCTCCAATGTAGACCTTGTCTCTGGTTCCATTATGAGAACAATGGAGCCATT
Organism: Aspidoscelis tigris stejnegeri; assembly: GCA_023333525.1. Classification (NCBI taxonomy): domain Eukaryota; kingdom Metazoa; phylum Chordata; class Lepidosauria; order Squamata; family Teiidae; genus Aspidoscelis; species Aspidoscelis tigris. The sequence goes on from JALMGA010000012.1 coordinate 14,113,836, forward strand.
GGGCATATGCCCACCTCACACCTTGCAAGTGGTAGGTCTGGGTGATGAAAGGCTGTGTTCTTTCCCTCTACAGAATCAGGCTTCATTAGTTACCCTCCCATTTCAACATCCCACACACCCTGGGTGACGACAGCTGACAAGGCGTCCAGTGCTTCTGACAGCAGTCACTGGGAATACTCTGGGACCAGGAGGGAGAGGGAAAGAGACCGGGACCGGACCCCAACTACCAGCGAATACAACAAGTAAGCCTCACCAGAATGTCCCAGGGCTGCGTGTACGTTAGATTCATGAGCTTCATCGTTGCCTTGCTTAACCATGAATCAAAATACGCTTGGAAAACACTGGGTAAAAGGGATATGCGTGCATTGTTTTTTTTGTATTCGATTCATATCTAATCGAATGCAAGAAAATTTGTATTCGTTCGAATTAGGGATGGGCATGAATATTTGTAACATTTGAAATTTGGCCGAATTTAGCCTAATTTGGACATTCAAATTGGAATTGAATGTTGGCACATTCAAAGATTGACATTCAAATTCTATTTAAATGTTTTGATACATTCGTATGAAGCCTCATATGGGATTTGTATGCCATTTTTATGCGTTTATATGGGATCCGTATACTATTCGTATATAGGACCAGTTTGCTATTTGTATGGGATCCTCATGCATTCTTACATAGGATCCATATGGGACTGAACATTCATGCACATCCCTAGATGTTTGAATAGATCCCTTTCAAATGTAGTAGGATTCCAATTCAAGCTGAATGTTCAATACAAATTCGCATACAAATCCCATACGAATCTGTAACAAAGCTTCGTATGAATCTTCTGAAGCAATTCAATTCGAATTTGAATGTCAGTCTGCAAATGTGGCAACATTCAGTTCGAACGTCTGAATTCAGCTGCATTTTGAATGCTACGAATATCTGTGCACATCCTTACTAGCTCATGATAAACTGATTGACTTCAAATCGGATGGCTGGAATTTACGAATGGCAAGAGAGAGTAGTTCGTGTTTCCGTAAGCAATTTGTTCTCTTTGGATCTGCACTGTGTGGTCTTCAGAGGAAGCTGAGGAACCAAGCCTTCAGCAGGGGCTTCCAGCGGAGCTTACCTGCACTGGCTGCCACTGCTGTTGATATGATGTGACTGATACGGCTAAAAGTCTGCAAAATCTCTCCTGTGTCAAACTATCATTCCTTACTTTATTTCAGCGACGATGAAAGATACCGCTACTACAGTCGGGAGCGCAGTTATGATTTTGAGCGAGATTATCGCAGGAGTAAAGACTGTAGCCGTGAACGAGAAGATCGTCACCGTGAGCGAAGACACAGAGACAAAGAGGAGGGTAGCAAACATAAATCGTCACGACGGTAAGACATTTCACCACTCCCCTGGGACCTCACCATGGGAAACTCCACGGGGAATACTACCTTCTGGTTTCTAGTCTCACATAAAGCCAAAGCTTTCAGATTTTCAGGCAGCCTGAGGGAATATCTATAATAACCATCAAGTATAAAGAACTAGGGATGTGCACTGATGTTTTTTTGTATTAGACTGAATCAAATCAAATGAAAAAATGTATTCAGTCAAATAGATCTCCTTTGAATGTGGTAGGATTCAAATTCAGTAGGAATGTTCAATACAAATCTGATTCGAATCCCTGCAATGAATTGCTTACATATCCCCTACAAATCTGCTACATATCTGCTACGTGTCTCCTATGTATCCTCTGTATCCACGTGCATGGACCTGGAAGGTGGGAAAGCAGCTGCAACAGATCCAGAGTGCATTCAAAGTGGGTTCAGAGCAGATTCAAAGTGGATTCAGGGCGTACTGGATGCGTTTCAAATGGATACATACAGGATACATAGTGGATACATATGGGATTTGTATCTAACATTTGTTTCAAATTTTCATGGGACATTTGTATCTAATCGAATCCTACCACGTTCGAAGGGGATCTATTTTAACAAAGACGAATTTTCTTGCATTCCTTTTTATACGAATTGAATGCAAAACAACAACAACAACAACCATCCGTGCCCATCCCTACTAACAACGTTAGGAGCATTAGAGAGGAAATCTGATGAACAATGTTATCATACTGTTTTAGAGCATAAAAGATTAAGCTGTAAACAAAATATTATTTCCCTCCCCACCTTATCACTCAGTAAGCAACACGAGAATGAAGAAGGTGAAAGTCACCGGCGTCACAAGCACAAAAAGAACAAACGGAGCAAGGAAGAGAAGGAAGTGAGCGAAGACGGGGTCCCAGATGGGAACGGACAGGATTCGAAGGAGTAGGAGGCCCCTGGTGCAAAACGCAAGAGCAACGTCTCTGCCGCCCTTCCTGTCCGTATCCTGCGATTTTCTCTTTTCTGAGGAAACTGCTTTTGAGAGGAGGGGACCAAACATGGAATAGATTGCCCCATAAGAAGCCAGACCAAACTCCAACCATTATGGGGTTGTTGTTGTTTGTTTTGTTTTGTTTTTGTAGCGGAAAGAAACTCCAGCAGCCACTGCAAAGAAGAGACTGAATTATTCCACACGTAGGTCAGCTCCACGTCAGATCCTATGGCTTCTGATGGGAGATAGATTCAATGGAAAGTATGTGTTTAGGCTGTAGGACAGTATTTGGCAATTCATGTTTGTTTTGGGTTTTCCTTTTTTAAGAAGCAGGGCAGTAACAGGCTACACAGGGCTGCTTCATTTGGAAAGAAGAAGAGAGCTAGGTTCTTCTGTCAGCAAGCTTGGACGGCTGTTTCCATCCAGTTATGAAGATCAGAGGTTCCTATGCTGATGACAACCCTATGTAGATGTTCTACAGACGGCAAGGTTTCTGCAAGAACTCATGTTTCCGCCAAGGCAACTGGAATCTTCAATGGGCTTCCTTGTGAACTGAACAAGAGCACTTGTCTCAGCAAGCTTGTTTTGAGTAGTTTGTATAAAACTACTGCTGTAGTAGCTACAAACTTGGTATTTTCACCTGACAACGCATCCAACCATTACTGATACACCTTTCACCGCTCTCCACACTTAGGTGTAGCCATGTTCTGTTTCCTTTTCCAGAAAGACAAAAAAAAGAAGAAAAAGAAAATTGTCCTTCACTTCTATGTGCATCGCTCCTTTTTAAATTGTTATCACCACCTGCAGGAAACACTTCCTAAAGTTGTTTGGACTTTATACTTTTTTTTGTATTGTAATCATGCAAATTTGGGTGTTTGTATGAAGCCAATAATCTTGAGAAACTGAGCCAGTACACGATTGTCCTTTGGGCTGTGGATGCAGTGACCGCAGCGAATGGATCAGTAAATGAAAACGTTGGGAATAAAACAACTTGTTTTGGAAATGTTGGCTGCAGTGTCACTATGGAGGGTCTACTACAGCTGCATCCGGACAGGGCCTAAAACCCAGGGTGATCAGTCTATGGAATTTGCTGCCAGAAGTACGCCTTTCAGGCTGGAACAACAAGTAGAATGCCTCTAAGGCCATTTGCTGGGATTCAAGAGCAGGAGAAGGTTTGCCCATGGGCAGTTGGTGGGATGCTGGACTAGATGGGCTGTGGCCTGATCCAGCAGTGCTCCTCTTAGGTTTTTATGGACTAGATGTGCTGTGGTATGACCCAGTAGGGTTTTGGTTAGGTTCTTGTGGACTAGTTGGGCTATGGCCTTATCCAGCAGGGCTTCCCTTAATTCATGGAGGACAGATGTATCAATGACTACTAGAATGGATGCCAAAGAACATCTTTCAGGCTGGGGTGAGAAGCAGGACGCCTCTAAGGCCATTTGCTGGGATTCAAGAGCAGGAGGTTTGCCCTTGTCTCTGCTTGAAATGCCCATGTGCACTTGGTGGGCCACTGTGTGGGACAGGATGCTGGACTAGATGGTCTGTGGCCTGATCTAGCAGCAGCAGAAGAGTTGGCTTTTCTATCCCATTTAAGGGGACTCAAGATGGCTGACAAAGTTTCTGTTCTTCTCCCCACAACAGAATACCCTATGAGGCAGAGGTGGAGCTGTGAGAGCTCAGAAGAGAGCTATGACTCACCCAAGGTCACCAAGCTGGCTTTGTGGAGAATGTGGAATGAAACCCAGTATTCCCAGATAAGAGTCTGGCTCCTTAACCACTAGACCAAATTGGCTCCTCTTATATTCTTATGTTCGCTATATTGGGAGTGCCACACATATCTATGGTAATCACAGCATAGCCACAGAATATAGGGGTGAAATCTCAGCATATTGCTATTCCAGCAGAAAAGAATTCCCAACCTGGGTTTTCCCAAAATATAGATTTGGCTTACCTTGTCTGGATGCTTGTTCCTGGGAACCGTCATCGAGGTGGAGGAGTTGGCTTTTATATCCAGCTTTCCTTGCCCTTAAGAGGACTCTAGCCTGCTGACAAACCTTCTGTTCTTGCCCCCAGAACAGACACCCTGTGAGGTAGGTTGGGCTGTGAAACCTCAGAAAGAGCTGTGACTAGTCCAAGGTCACCCAGCTGGCTTCATGCAGAGTGCAGAATCAGACCAGGATGAAAATGCCCACTGTGCAAATTTTGGCTTTTGCACCTTTCTGGGTATTTCGTAACATCAGAATACTTAGAAATACCCACCCCGCTGTTGAGGGAGCGTACGACAGATGAGGAAACAACCTGGACTCTCTGTACAATTTTACCTTGTCAACAGGCAGGGACTTTGAGACCCAACTGTGGGATCAAAACCCCATGTTTTCCTCTCACTGTCTGAAGGCAGCCTGAATTTTGCTTTTCTTTGGTGTCAGCCTTCAAAGGCCATTAGGTGAAGTCTTCTTGACCATAAACGACCATAGGTTACCTACATCTGCTATACAGAACAGAGGCCTCTTGTCCACGTTCTAGTACTGGCTCCAGCAGGCCCCAAGTGAGGCCTGTCAGAGTCTGCATTAGCACGCGGACCACAGACTCCCACTCTAAGATATATTCCCGAATACATCGACAAGTGCAAACAAGCCCCCTGGTCACATTGATCTTCAGGAGAAACTGCCATGCATTTTAAATGCTGCACTCATCCTCCTTGCCTGGTTCCATCCATACAGATGGTCAACTTCATCCTGTTCTTCTTTTTCACGCTCAAGATAGGATCTCCAATTGTTTCAGGCAAATATAACTCTGCATGGAGAACCAGCCCAGGGTGTCTCCTGCTGCCCAGGCCCAGTCAAAGGATGGCTAAGCAAGACCACTTATCTGGATCGGGTGACCTCTCCTGTTGTCCAAGGAATAAAAGGTTTGTCTCTGTGAGTCCCATGATTTGGCAGTAGAATGTGGCACACACAAAAAAAAGGCCTCTAGGGCCATTTCCACATGGGCTACGAAGACTCCATTAAGGACCGGAGAAGACAGGAACAGAATTGTGACTTAGCTTCCAAACAAAACCCCATGAAGACCCCATTAGGACCTCATGAGGAACATGTAGTCTGCACAGACTCCGGATTCCTTTCCTAATGGGGTCTTTGGGCCCTTAGATTTTGATTTCTAGAGTATTCCTTTAATGGTGTCCTCAATCCGGTCTTTCTCTCCATGAAAACTGGATTGCATGGCATGCTTCCACATGCCTGTCGGCTGGATGTGATCCAGGAATGGGCCTAGTGGAAGTGACCCTTGCGTGAAGCATATGTGGGCCAACTTCTTCCTTGGGCCTAATCGTGCGGTGTTCGTACGGTGGCCCTGCTTAGCACTCGTTGCCATCAGGTGCTAGATGGCCCGTGCAGATGCATGGGGTCTCCGTGGCGATCCAGAACTTCAAAGATCGGAGTCCAAATTAGGAGAGGTACATGCAAAAAGGCCCTAGAATTCCTTAAAGCCAACCTTCGCGTCAGTGGTGGGATATCCTGAGGCAACCAACCTCCTTGGAAGAAAAAACGCACACCTGGAGCTGCAGAAACTTCGGAATAATTTATAAATGCATTCACTGTGACAAAGCTGTTAAGAAACTTCTACAAATTCTTTGGTGCAAAGCAGTACAGACTTTCTACTGATTGTGGAAGGCACCTTGAAATAAGATAACACAATGATATGCTGCAGCTGAGACAGCAGATCACCTTCATTTGACCCCCCACCTTTGATTGGCCATTCAAAGGGTAACGCACCAATGGCAAAAGTCAACCCTATCAACACATAGGCCCTACCTTTCAAATCCCACTTTTAAAAGCCTCATAAATGGGTGATATTATTTCCTAATACCCATTGCACTCCTTCACATGGAGTGTGCCAATGGGTGTTATGCTCATAGGAATATGGCGCATCCCTCCTTAAACCCACTGTTCAGCCCACCCAAACAAAGACACAAAGATATCCATCCTGTCTCCCTTTCATTTTGCATTGTGGACTCAATTGCCTACTCGTGTGAACTTTTAACTACTCTACTGCTACTTCGAGGTGCTGTTCTTGTGTCTGGCCTTGTCGTGCCATGCCGTTTCAAGTTGTAACCGGCTCCAGAGGACCACGGTTGACATCTGTTAATCTGCAGAAAGTTCAAACAGGTGCAGAATCCACTGAGACATACAAATACTCACCACCAGACTAGCAAAAGGCACTGTATCTCTTCCATGATGGCAAACTAGATTACTTCCTTATTGTTTCTCAACGGGTTAGTGATGCTGAATTTTGGGTAGGTCGCTAAACTGTTTTGCAATCCGCAATCCTACAAACTGATTACATTTCCAGGCTACAACTGGACTGACACCCAAGCTAACAGCCAAGCTGTTGGGATCCCATGGAAGAGGCCGAATTAACAAAACTGTAGGACCACAAAGTGGTTAAAAACAACTGCTCATGCAACTAAACCTTTACTTTTTTGAAGGAGCTCCCTTGAAGTATGGCTGTTTTGGAAAGCGGACGACTAAGATTGGTATCCAAACTTTCTCCTTGGAGAACCTTCGGCATGGTCCCGGAGAACTGATACCCCTTCCCAACAAAGCTGCTACATTTAGCAACAGCTAGAAGAATTTTAGGAAGGTGGAAAGAGTTATTTAAAACACAATTTGTATCATCCCAGAAACCATTCCCTCCTCCTCAACCTGCAGTGGGTCCAGGCAACAGTTAAAGCAACATCTAAGTAGTGGTAGGGTATACTTGGGATTCCCAACTTCTTGCCATTTTCTTCTTCAGGCAAAACTTTGACCAACCTTTTCTGTGAGTCCCTGGTCAACATCTTGGAAGAGTAACAACCAGACTCTAATGCCAACAATTATCTTGTATAACAGGATTAAAGTAACCCCATACAGCCTCCGCTTGTGATAGTTTGAAAAGAAGGGTTCAAGAGAAGGAAGATGTGGTTCAGTGTTCCAGTATTTAACCCATGCCAGGGCACCAGAGCGAGGGAAAGCCATTGCAAATGAAAACACTCTCGTTGATCCACCTATTATGGCTTCTGTCCCCCAAGAGAGTTGGGCCTCAAAGTCAATCCACCAGGGAAGTTTGTCTTTGGTGTAAGAACAGAATCCCAGCTCAAAAAGGCCCGAAAGATCAGCTCACGGTTTCCTTGGTTGGCTAAATATTCCACCCCATGGAGGCTGGGCAGCAGAACGGCCCCCCGGTTTGACTCGCTCAGTACCGGAGTTTGTATCTTACACCAGGCTGCCAGGCCAGGACACCACCGTGAGAGTTATCTTATTCCGCTGTTCCTTCAGCATGGGAATCAGTTCAGCGTTGCTCATTCCTTCCGCCGACACGCCGTTGACCGCCACGATTTCGTCGCCACACCTGCTCAGGAAAAAGAGCACCGTTAAGTTTCTATTTATTTATTTATTTGCTTACAGTTGTCCCAGGCTGGGTCACAACATAAGGATAAAATAAACCCTTGAAATGTATTTACAATATAACCCACCCAACCTCCATCGAACCCTGGCAGGACAACTTTCAGAAAAACTAAGAATCAAAGGTCTGGGTAAAGAGTGAAGTTTTAACCAGGTGCTGAAAACCAGAAGCAGGAGGAGGAATAGGTGATTTTCACTTATTTCCAAAAAAACCTCCACCAAGGGCAGGTAATTCCATCACACTCAATAGGAGGCAACTGGCTCCAGTCAAACCAACAGAAAGGCAGTACAACGTTCTCCCTTTGCAGAAATTTCCACGCTAGGTCCTGCTCGCTTCTAGTGATTTTTCGTTGGCAGCTGAGGAGCTCTTCCGTATTTCTACACCAAATGTTACTGGTCACCTGTTAAGTACCTGCCCTTGGAGGAACCACACGCAGTAGTTTCTATAAGAATCATTATTTGGGCTTTTCAGCATTACCCGCCTATGCATGTATTTGATGGACTGGAGCAGCCTTGTATTTCTTCTTCCAAAAATAAAGCAACTGATTTGACACTAGAGATTTTGGTAACTATGACCAGAGTAACAGAAGGCCAATCAGATACGTACTTCAGTCTTCTGTCCCAGAAGGCCGGTGTCCCGGGGACAATGGTTTTGATGAAGAAGGGCTGGTTCCCTTTGCTTTCTTCAAACCCGCCAACGATGCTAAACCCCCAACTTTCAGAACTGCTTTTGTACAAGACAATATCTTGGCAGCAGTGAAGGTGGCTGAAACAGAAAACCATCAGAAATGTTGGTCATCTTTGAAGAACTTCCCATTTTTGCTTCCCTATGTGGAAGGTTTCACCTGTTGATGGGATATAACACAGGAATGCTGTGATTTCAAAGTAAATTCCACATCTGGGCTCCATTCGAGCTTCTCTCCAAATCCCCATGATCATGAGATCCCTGCTAACACAATACTGCATCTTTGAAGTTAGTGGAAGATCGCTCTGGAGATTCTATGGAGCGATCTGCCGCTAACTTTGGAGATCCTCCAGAGTGCTTGGCAGCGGCATTGCTCTTGCAAGGGGTTTCTCTGTGGAGCCTTTGCTAATCTCCAAAGTTGCCTTCGGAGGGACTTCGAAGCCAGCTCTTGCAAGTGGAGCCTTTGCTAATCTCCGAAGGCAACTTCGGAGATTGCACCCCCTGTCCCCCAAAATGCCTGGGGGGACAGGTGGTAGATCCAGATTTGCAAATGGGTGCTCCGGTGTTTCCACAGCAGGGAGGCTAGCACCCATTGTTATTGGGTGCTAGACCACCCATGGAAACACATTGGGTATTCCCCTTAATCCAGATCTACTAGATCCAGATTAAGGGAAGTACCCATTCCTTAGATCCGGATCTACTTAGATCCAGATCAAAGGAGCTCAGTGGAAAAACACCCCAGTTCAACCCCAACGTTTCTGATTAACATGTATCCAAATCTAGCTAGACCAGTGGTTCTCAACCTGGGGGTCGGGACCCCTTTGGGGGTCGAACTACCCTTTCAGAGGGGTCGCGACAAGTCTCTCACTGCCCTTCCCCCCACCTCCCAGCTGCTCCATCCCCATGGTTGGGGGTCTCCACAATATGAGGAACTCCATTAACAGGTCGTGGCATTAGGAAGGTTGAGAACCACTGAGCTAGACAATGATGAATCATGACTATGCTGCTGGCTGCCTATATAACTAACTGGAAAAGAACAGACTGAGTAAGGAGAAGGGGAAAACAGTCACAAAGCAGCCAGTATGGAAGGCAATGGAACAGTCAGACTTAAAATATTTGTATCTGGCCACAAATTCCAAGCCTAGAGTCCTGCAGGCTATGCACAGCAAAAGCCAGACTTTCCCAACAAACTGTTGTTGAATTAGGCCCAGAAGAATCAGGAAATACGAAAAACTGAAGTCCATAACGTAACAGATTAGAGCCACGAGGAAGATCAGCCCTGTTCCGATAGAGGAGGGAAAGCTCATGCCAAAAGACCCCAAAAGAAATATTTTAGCATGCTGTAAATGCTTTGAAATCTCTTTTTTTGCAGGTTTTCAAAATTTGTCTTTAGGGGGGTAGGGATGCCCATGAGTATTCCTAACATTCGTTATCCGCACGAATTTGGACATTAATTGAATGTTATGATATTCATATGCTAACATTCGTACAAATACAAAATGATTCCGAAAATTCGTATGAATCGTTGGACCATTCGTTAAATTGGGCGTGTGGAAAAACGGAGCTCCAGTCACATCTGCAGTGGATCCAGATTGCTTTCCACATGGATCGACAGCAGATTAAAAGTGGATTCAGGTCAGATTTGGTGTTTTCAGAGCGTGGATAGGTTACAATATAAGTATCGGATATGTATTTGTTCGAATCAGATACGTATTGGATGTATTCATTTGTATCTGATAGGTATCGAATATTCATACAAATAGATTCGCATCGAATAGAATTTTACCCCATTCTAATGTAATCTATTTGTACAAATACAGATTTATAAACATCAGATTCATTATGAATTCAATGTCAAAAATGTATTCGTGCACACCCTGGTGGGGGGGTGTAAAGCATTCCCACAAACTGCAGAACTCACATTATAGGAAGCGCTGGATACCTTTACCTGGGCAAAGCGAGCCACGTGATCCAAAGGGGACTCCAGCTGGTCCAGCTTCCGTATCGGAGGTCAGGGGTCTCCAGAGATTCAGAAATTTTATCCGGTGTTACAACCTCCAGGGCTTTCAGCGTCACAGTGTGCAATGCTGCATGTGACTTCAGAGCAGAAACGGCTCCGCTGTAGCTCAGAGGAGTCAAATCAATGTTATTTATACTCAGAAGTATGTCTCCTGTGGCAGGAAGAGAAAAGGAGCAGATTGTGGCCAGTAAATATATTCTGTTGATAACCTTTGAATTGCTATGAGATATTTCCAGTTTCAGCAGAATTTCATCATGCTATATTCTGTTAAGGGTCGCTTATGCCCCAAATGTTGTAGTAGTAGTAGTAGTAGTAGTAACAATAACAACAACAATAGTAATAACAATAGGAGGAGGAGGAGCAGGCTATTATACCCAACTTTTCTTGTCCATTCAAGGGGACTCAAAACAGCTGACAGACATTCTGTTCTTCTCCCCACAACAGAGCACCCTGTGAGGTAGGTGGGGATGTGAGAGCTGAGAAAGGGAGTTGTGACTAGCCGAAGGTCACCCAGCTGGCTTTGTGGAGGAGGAGGAAGGAGGAGGAGTTGGCTTTTCTATCCCACTTTTCTCATCCATTTAAGGGGACTCAAAGCGTCTGATAAACCTTCTGTTGTTCTCCCGACAATAGACACCCTGTGAGGTAGGTGGGGCTGTGAGTGCTCAGAAAGAAAGCTGTGACTAGCCCAAGGTCACCCAGTTGGCTTCATGGGGGAATCAAACTTGGTATTCACAGATCAGAGTCCGGCTCCCTAGCCACAAGACCCAACCACAAAAGCGACAGCAAACAGAACAGTACTGAAAGGGATTTTACCTCTCTTAATCCTCCCATCCCTGAACAGACATCCAACGGGCTGCACACTCGTCACATAGACCGGCAGTTTGCTTTTATTATTTCTCCCTCCTCCTATGGTTATTCCCAGAGATTCCTTTGGCTCCTTTTTCATCATGACGACCTTCTCCTGAATGAAGTACCCTTGAGGAAGGGCCTAAAAACGGGAGGAAAACAGAGAAATAACAGCTTGTATGTGTCAAATCAAAAGTAATATTACACAGGGAAAAAAGGTGTCAGAAAACTGAGGCTACAAAACTATTGATAGAAAAGATGTTATCGCTATCTCTTGTCACGCTGTTATTTCATGAATGTCATCCCTTTCCATTGGGTTCCCTTGAGTTGTGTATAATTCTTCCACTATCTTAAATCCTCTATCTCACATTAAACGAGACCTATCCTTAAGTGGTAGCCCCTTCCCCTAGCAATGTCGTCCCCTCTGCTGGAGGCGAGATGGAACACCTCCCTTACAAAATCAGACTGCAACGTCTAGGCCTCTTCAGGCTGGGAAGATGGCATGGAAGGATATAAAATCATGCATGGTATAGAAAAGGTGGATAGAGAAAATTTCTTTTCTCCATCACAACACTAGAACCAGGGGGTATCTATGAAGCTGATGGGTAGAAGAATCAGATCAGACAAGGGGAAGCATTTCTTCACCCAGAGGGTTATTGGTCCATGGAATTTGCTGCCAGAAGAAGGGGTAACAGCAACCAGCCTAGATGGCTTTAAGGAAGGGTGAGACAAATTTATGGATCACAGACGTATCAATGGCTACTAGAATGGATGCCTCAGTACGTCATTCAGGCCGTGGGGTCAAGTAGGATGCTTCTAAGGCCATTTGCTGGGATTCTAGAGCAGGAGAAAATTTGCCCTTGTCTCTGCTTGAGATGCCCATGGGCAATTGGTGGGCCACCATGTGTGATGGGATGCTGGACTAGATGGGCAGTGGCCTGATCCAGGAGGGCTCCTCTTAAATTCTTATGCTGTCTGTGAAGCGCCTATACCTACAGCTTGCAAGAACCTATTAGAGGCCTATAGTTTCCATCTCCTCCGGCCCACTCAGTTCTCATTTCCTGAAATGCTGTTGGCCCGTCACCTGACAAATGGGTAGCCGAGAAAATGGAGTCAAAACTCCGATCAAAAGAGGTCTTGGATGCAAGAATGAATGAATGAATATGAATATGAATGAATCAAGTTTATTGATTAGTCATATGCCCATATCAAGTTTGCAAAAGATAAAATCATATGAAACATACAAGGGTGCAAGAAATACCTTCTGGTAACTTGACCTCCGTTGATAATGATTTTGTTCGGTTCTCCTGGAATGGTGCAGTGGGCTTCCCCTACTGCCGGCCTCTTCAATCGCTTCCAAGGGTCGCGTGCCAGGCTGCCGGAGAACCACAAAATTGACTCTTGCTTCACTGCTCTGTTGAGACAAGCTGAACGTTAGAAGTTTGAAGAACTCTGCGTACAACTGCAAAGGCAAAGGGTTAGGGTGCGACAAAGCGCATTTGACACTCATCCATTCATTTAACCTCTGAGTTAAGAGCTAAGTGGTATCTTGCAGGTACAAGCTGTATCTCAGAACTACAAGTCCCATAAGCTCACTCAGGGTTAACCAGGCAAGTGGCCCTCTAGTCCGGAATCCTGTCTCATACAATGGGCCCCCATTTGCTTCTGGGCATTCTCAAGCGAGAAACAATGGAAAAACCCTCACCTGCTCTCAAATTCCAGCAAATGGCCTTGAGAGACATCCAGCTTGACTGTCTCCAACCCAGAGGCAATATCAAGGCATCCATTCTAGCAGCTATGCCCTTCAGCATCCTGTCTCACACAGTGGTCCACCAATTGCCTCTGCCCATCTCAAGCAGAAGACAAAGGCAAAACCTTCACCTGGTCTTGGTTTCCTTCAAATGGCCTTGAGAGGCTTCCTACCTATTTCTCCAACCTGGAGGAGGCACCTAGACATCCTTTCTACTTAGCCATTGACATACCTGTCCTCCTTGAATTTGTCTCATGCCTTCTTAAAGCTAATCAAGTTCAGCAGTCCTGCTCTAGAGCAAAATGTTCTGTGAACCAGACTAAACTCAGGCACAACACCTTTTCTTTTAGGGACCACAGCATGAAGAACCCTGGCTCTTTAAGAAGATGTCTTCATATGCTTGTTTGCCACTCCCTTTGATTTCCCTAGAGGGTTTTCAACCACCTGCTGAACTCCATGAGAACCTGCAGGAACAAACCTCCTCACATTTAGTGAGAACTTTGTTTCCTTTCTCCCTATCCTTGCTCCCCACCCCCCGGCCTGGATTTTCTGATATTAGCCAGCTCCCAGGGCATGCATCAATATCCATATGCAGAACTATGCTTTCTCGAGCAAAAAAACTCACCCATAGGCAACAAGCATAAACATATCATTCAAGGTCAAGGATAGAACTAAAAACATTAGTTTCAGGGACATTATTTTTTTCAACGTAGGGCCCGTCCAGATGGTACCATTGCCTTAAATATCACCGTCAACTTCATCATAGCCTGGGGGGGTTCCCCAAAAAATATTGCTGGGAAAACCAGGGCAGGCCATGGGTTCCCAACAATAGAGTAGCCACTTACCTTCTAGAAGTAGCCAACATCATCGCTCTGCCCAGCACACATGCGCGGAGGCTGAAATGCATGCTCAGTGGAGCCAAGCACAAATCCAGGAATTTGATGGCAAGCAAACTGCATCTCAGAAATACATGCCAAGACAGCATTGTCTAGGCAGGAAGCAACTTGGAGACCAAAATGGGCATCCCCACATGTGCAGAGTACCAATACACATATCTGGGCATTCGGGACAGATGTTTATGTCAGTAAAAAGCGTGAAGACAGAGCTGGCTGCAGCACCATCTAGCTAGGAGGTGGTAATTGCAGATAGAAACTTCCCACTTAGGGATGTGTGTGAATATTTGTAACATTCAACATTTGTATGAATTTGTCCAAATTAGGACATTCAAATTTGAATTGAATGCTGGCACATTTGAAGATTAACATTCAATTTGAATCGAATGCTTCAGAACATTTGTAAGAAGCTTCGTTACATTTGTGAACCCAGGGAAATGGGAAAGCAGATGCGCCCATCACGTCTGCAACAGATGCAGAGTGGATTTGAAATGGATTGAGAGTGGATTTGGAGTGGATTTGACACATTCAGAGCAGATACGTAGGGAATATGTATCAGATACATAGATAATTAGTATGTGATTCATATGCAGTTCATATGGAACATTCGTATTGAATTTGAATCCTACTACATTTGAAGAGGATCTATTTGAATGAATACAAATTTTCCTGCATTCGATTTGATATGAATCACACACACACCCCAAAAAAAAACATTTGTTCACATCCCTATTCCCACTTTACTGACCTCCTAGCGAGATATCCAGGCACTGTCTGGAGGTGGCCATAGTTACCTGAATTATCTGTGCCGCTGCTTCTGGGGTTCCCTGCCGCAGATCCTGTCCATTTATCGAGAGGACTTTGTCGTTCTGGTTCAGCCTCCCATTTTTCGCGGCCAGGCCTCCCTCCAGCAAGTCCAGAATAAAAATCCCTGGCTCATCGACTTTCCTGATCAGTTTGATACCCAGCGGTTCGGACCGGTCTCTCTTTACAAGGGTCACGTGAATCACTTCCTGGTTTATTACAGGGCTTGAATCCGGCTGCGCAGTCCTGGGGGAAAACCCTTTTTCTTGGAGCACCGTCAGGTGGAGCAGGGCGCAGGGTTGGCGAAGGACGACAATCGCTTCCGCGTGAGTGACGCAGCTGACGTTGACGCCGTTCACCTTGAAAGAGGAGGAAAGCGGCTGCTGACTGCGAAGCGCTCTGAAGCTGCATTCATTTATTTGATTCAAATATTTGGGTTCCCGGTGGTTCCAGGGTGGGTAGCAGCAGCAAAAAGATAAAATATGTAGGATAATCTAAAATGCATTTTAAATATAACCCTCCACTCCACCTTGGTCCCACCTTTTCGACCAAAGGTAGTAGGGAAAGAGCTGAAGAAAGTCAAAACAAAATCTAGTGTATAACGAGGAATTAGGAAAAAAATATAGGGTCTTCCAGATGGCGAGGGAAAATTGCAGGATTCTGCTTAGATCCTGCAATAGTCAGACAGCAGAGCAAAATCATGGGGCAATCCTGGTTCCTAACTAGAGATGTGCACGAATATTCAAAATATTCATTATTCATATGAATTTGGAAGAATTTGGACATTTGCATATGAATCCAATGTCTGGACATTGGAATTTCTAAATTTAAAAAAATACGAATATTTTGAGTTATTTGTATGAATAATTCAGACATCTGTATCTGTATGGGTGCATATACAGCTCATACATACCAGTACTTATCTCATACGCATCCATATCAGATGAAAATGCGATGAGTACGGGATTTCGTATGGATGCCGATGTACTAGGGACGTGCAAGAATATTCAAAACATTTGAAATTTGATCGAATTCATTTGAATTCGGACATTCAAATGTAAATCTAATGTCTATACATTCAATTTTTAACATTCAAACAAATTTGGAATCACTCGTACAAATTATTAGGACATTTGCTTGTGTACGGATACCATATGCATTACATACGTATCTGTACACATTTGTGCCAATATGTACGGGATGAAAACAGGATTCCTATGGAATAAAAATGGGCTGCATACAGATGTGTATGGGTGCTGAATGTTGTCGACATTCGTCTCTTCCAATAAGAATTGAATATTTGTACAAATAGATACAAACGTATTCAAATCAATTCGAATTTGAATACATTTTTTCTCTATTCATTCAAATTAGAATATTCAATTCAAATCAAATCAAATCCAAAAATTGCATTCGTGCACACCTCTAGTATGTACCTGCAGAGACATGAATGTCTGACTTATATGAACAAATACATATGAACATATTTGTATAAATTCAAATGTCCAGACATTCATTTCTCCTTATTCGTATGAACTGAAATATTTAATTGATTATGAACTGAATGTCAAAAATTGCATCCATGAACACCCCTATACCTAACCTTTCCCCTGCGTGGTTTCCATGCTGAAAATACCTGGAACTGTGCCTGCATCTACCCTTATGCTTTTGCAAGCGGGTATGGCTTCCATGTTTCATTCTGTGCCTGCACAGTGGGTATTCCCAACAGGAAGAAAGCTGGGAACAAAGCAGCGGACAAGGCAAATAATACTGCTATTTCAGAAAACCTGGGTTCGGAGTTCTTTATCCTGAAACAGGGATATCCCAGGGTTTTGTCTCTATATCTCCGGACTATGTTGGGATTGCCATGATACATCTGTTAATCCCAATGTAGCGTCAGGGTCATCCTGGGTGTCAGACCTTGTCTGGATACAACCAAAGACCACATTTTGCAAAAGCCAAATCCAGTCAGAGGAAGCAGAAAGGTGGTATGGCCGTAGAAGGAATGAAGCCCCCTCCAAAATAATAATAATAAAAATATTTTCCAAGTTCGGGAGAAAGATTTTAAAAAACAAACCAAGGGAAGATTCTATGTTCTTAGAGCACTGTCTGTCCATCTAATAAATCAAGAGCCATCTTTATATTGGATGATCCTGTGCTTCCTGTTCCCACCAATTCTCTGGCTGTGGTCACACCTAAGATTTAATCCAGCTTCAATCCACTTTCAGGGTGAGCGAATACAACAGCAAAGAGACAAGCTGTTTTCTTTCAGGGTTAAATACCTCAGAAAATTCACCTTTGGGATAGATAATGTGGAAAGAAAATCACTGGTCACTTTGGTGATGTGTTCTCTTGCTCTGAAGCTGGATTAAACCTTAGGTGTGGCCACAGCCTCTGTACATGTTCTATGTCTTTCAGTCTATAAGAACCCCAGAGGAGCCCTGCTGGATCTGGCCACAGCCCATCTTGTCAATAAGAACCTCAGAGGAGCCCTGCTGGATCCGGCCACAGCCCATCTAGTCCATAAGAACCTCAGAGGAACCCTGCTGGATCCAGCCACAGTCCATCTAGTCCAGCATCCTGTGTCAGACAGGGACCCATCAATTCCTTCAATGTTCTTGAACCTCTGCAAATGGACTTGGAAGGCCTCCTGCCTGTATTTCCAAGCTGGAACTGGCACCTAGGCACCCATTCCAGTAGCAATTGATACACCTGATCTCCTTGAATTAAGAGGATCAGGTCACAGCCCATCTAGTCCACCAATGGCTCATGGGCATCTCAAGCAGAGGTCAAAGGCAAAACCTTCACCTGCTCAGTGGGTATTCACCTGCTTGTCCCTCCAATGCAAAGATGGCACTCTTTATCTAATACATGCCTAACCAAACTAGTTTTCCAACCTGCATTTACACAAATTCACGTGTAGTAATCAAACAGCCTTTCAGCCTGTAGGCTTTTCATGAGCACAGACCAACCTCCAAGATGTGATCTCCGGGCGTTATTTTCCCATCTGCAGCGACAACGGAATCCTGAAGAACTTCCTGTACCACGATGTTGCCAAGAGGCGTATCTTTGCCGCCAACTATCCGCATCCCGAGTTCCTCGTCCCGATCTTCTCGGTGAATTTCAACTGTAATTGTTTCCGCCAGAAGACTGGCCCTCTGGGGCAAATCTGGCAGTGAGAATGGAGACAGGGTTTGCGGGGGGGGGGGGGCAGAAATGAAATGACGGAGAATGAAAAACATCAGATTTTAAAAGGCTGGCATCTACTTCAGACAGCTCTGTACTATCTCTTCATAACTAGGGATGTGCACGAATAATCGTAAGATTAAAAATTAATCTGAATTCATCTGAATTCAAATCCAGTGTTGGTACATTTGAAGATTGACATTTGAATACAAATTTAATGCTTAGGTTCATGCGTACGAAGCTTTGGCTGCCTCCAGACTAGCGGAATAAATCCATAGTTAAATCTAAAAGCACAGTATATTCACTGCGCAGGGACAACCAGACACCCCGACTGGAAAAGCAGCTCTGTAGCGTCCCTTATCGGAGCTGCAAGCGCCGTCATGCACGTTGAGGTAGCCAATCAAATTTTGAGCTGCCCTTCCCGTTTAGCCAGCATCTTGTCCGCTTTTCTTGCCCTCCTGCCTACATTGCCATGAAGCTCCGGATTTTCTTTATACTGCGCACTGAGTGTCATTGATCTAACATTAAGGTAACTGCGCAGTCCCGACTGTACAATGTGATGCCATGATGATCGATCGATCGTAGCGTGTGATGGCTCAATCAGGACTTCGCATTCTGATGCACAGTATAGACGTGTCTGGATGCAATCTTCGTTACGTTTGTGAATCTGGGAAAGTGGGAAAGTGTCTGCACCAGTCACGTCTGCAATGGGTCCAAAGTGGATTTGAAGTGGATTGAGAGCAGATTCAAAGTGGATTCAGGGCAGATTTGACACTTTCAGAGAGTATACGTAGGGGATACGTAGGCAATTTGTAGGCAATTCGTAGCAGGGATTCAAATCAGATTCTTGTCGAATTCAAATCCTAGCACATTTGAAGGGAGTCTATTCAAATGAATACCAATTTTCTTGCATTCAATTTTATACAAATTAAACCCAATAAAACATTGATGCACATCCCTGTTCATGGCCTGTTTTCGTTGTCGGTTTGGTAAATATCCACTATTTAATCCTAAAGTCTACTATGCTGGAACAAAGTCTAACGTTTCAAAATTTTGATTTTTATGGCTGATGCAAGGAATAGCCAATGCCGAAGTCACTACAGAGTTTGTGTTCCTTCTAACAGGTCTTTTAGAACATCCCCACTGGATTGTTTAGTGAGAGGGCAGGTGAGCTCATCTTGGAGCCCACTACATAAGGAGCATCTCAGAGGAACATTCTTATGTGTAGCATTGTTGGGTCTGTTATGCCATGTGTCCAACTCTCTTCTGAGAACCTAAGGCTCCAGATATTGCTGCCATATCCATTTTCAGAGGATTTGGCATTTGGAAGCGTCAAAAGCGACTGGTATTATCCAAAAGCAGCAATATCCAAACGCTTAGGTTCCCAGAAAAAAGGGGGAAGAAAAAAGAATCCGTGCAAGACAGGCTCAGCTGCCACCCACTGGAATTCCCACTAACCCACTTCCTGGGCTTATGAAATTTCAAAGACGTAACCCGGGGGCTTTCAAATATGTTTCAGACAATATTGACAAGGAACTTAGGCTCCAGATGCGGAAGCCGGGATTTCTTGGGAACGGTGTTCTGCATCCAGGAATGCATGCCGCAGGTACAGACTGGCGAGTTATCTTTGCATCTCAACCCATGAATTATTACAAAAAAGGGGTGACTAATTTTTTTTTTTCCTTTTAGGCTGATTTCCTTAAATTCTTTGTCAACCTTCCAGGAGCGAAACAGGAATGTGCCCCAGAATGGCTGTGACTTTTTCACATTCTTACCATAGGGCCTGCGTGTACATACAAGTCAGTTGGCAGAGATTAGAGACAATCCTATCCCTGCCAAGTGATTGATCCAAGTAGCTGGGGAAGGGCCCTGGAGCGAAAGGGAAGATTCAGGATACCTCGAGACAATGGCCACGCAACCCACGAACAAGGGATAATACAGGATCATTTTCACTTGCCAGCTAGGCAGTATTGCAGCTGGTGTGGTCTTTGTGCATTTTAAATTACATCCCTAATAATCCTTCAAGGGTCTTGGTCCATCTGTGTTATAAACCAGAAGTCAGACATGGTCATCCAGATATCTGAACTGAATATGTTACCAATAAAGAAATTCAGACGGAGAAAGAGACACTCACCTTCTTCACCCCCGTCAAAGGCTGGATTAACCAAGCCAGGCTCTGGGGTCTCCAGGGAAACCACAGCAGCCAATGAGCTCCCAGCCACCAAGGACGCCACCCCGTTGGGTACCGTAGGGTCTCTGGATGTGTTTGCTTCCTGCTGGGACACAGCATCTCCCTTCAAGCAGGTGCGAGGGTTCTTTTTACTCTCCAGCTGAGATTTGTATTTCTTGAAGCCAGGACACCTGCAACATGCAAAAGAGGTCTCATGATGCGCTCCAAGCCCTTCTCATTATACAGCACTAGAGGCTGCATCCAGACTTCGTTTCATAATCCCACTATATTTGGATATTACAGAATAAGGCAATATGATGGCGAAGAAGCCTGGATATCTTGAAAGGGTTAGATAAACGGATGAGGGACAGGTGTATCAATGGCTAGTGAAATGGATGCCTAAGAATTCCCTCCAGGTTGAAGGGGCAGGTAGGATGCATCTCAAGGCCACCTGCAGGGAATCAAGAGCAGGGATATGCAGGAATTATTCATGCTATTCAGAATTTGGATGAATGTGTCCAAATTCTGAGATTCGTGGACAGGTCAAATAGGGCCCTATCCATCCATGAAGCGGATAATCCAGTATCTGTAAAAGCTTTGGTAGAAATTGGCTCAGTGCACACCCCTAATAGAGAGCAGATGATGGCCTGATCCAGCGGGGCTCTCCTTATGAACTTATGTTCAAATATAGGAGAATAAATAACTGATGTCTGGATGCAACCTATATGTAGGAGCACAGAATTGGACCAGGAGAATATTAGCAGGAGAGCAAGACTTTAACCACAAGACCAAGAAGAATAGGAGGTGTCGCCAGTTTTTATACTGCACTTTTCTCACCCTTAAGGGGACCCAAAGCTGCTGGCAAACCTTCCACTCATCTCCCCACAACAGACACCCTGTGATGCCTGAGGGGCTGTGAGAGCTCAGAAAGACAGCTGTGACTAGCCCAAGGCAACCCAGCTGGCTTTGTGGAAGAAGAAGAAGAAGAGAAGTTGTCTTTTATAGCCCACTCTTCTCACTTATTTAAGGGGACTCAAAGTGACTGGCAAACCTTCTGTTTTCCCCACGCCAGACACCCTGTGAGGCAGGTGGGTCCGTGACAGCTCTGAAAGGGAGCTGTGACTAGCCCACAACCACCCAGCTGGGTTCATGGAGGAGTGCAGAATCCAACCAGGAGACCTCCAAATAAGAGTCCAACCCTCTAACCACATGACCAAACTGGCGCACAAATTATTGCTTGCTCTGCCTTTCCAGCGAGATGCACCAGCAGTGAAATTATTCCCTCTGTCCCACAGAGGTGCAACTAACAATCGTGATTAACGCTACGGCGCACCTGTTCTGTAAATGTGCTTCCAGCTCACACCGCTGCATTGTCCGTTTACACTCTTCTTGGAAAGGGCAAAAGACGATGAGTTTATCCAGCAGGTTCCGCACCAAAAGGCTGGACTTCCGGCACTGTTGGAAGGAGAGTTTTTTCCGGTCCATCGGGCAGAAGCTGTATTCCTGCATGAAGTTCTCAAGGCACTTGAAGCAATAGGTGTGTCCACACGGGGTGTCCATAGGCTGCAGCAGAGGCTGAAGGCAAATGTGGCAGGTCAGCTCATCGTCCACGTCGTCTTGGAAGTTGTACAGGTGGTTGTCTGGCAGCAGGTGGGACTGTCCACACTCGTGACAGAGCTCGCCCACTGGGGAGGGCTGCCTGTCTCCCGACGGCTCGGCCATGGCGTTCCGCCTTTGCAGCCTTTGCACTTCTTACATCAGGGGAACAGCAGCTTCTTGTATGACAGGAGAGAAACGAAGTTCCTAAACATGAAGGTGGGGCGAGGGGGGAGGGAACCTTATTAATCACATTTATTTCGCAAGCAAGACGAATATCTGAAAATTCAGTTTGTCAAATTGTTAATTGGAACAGCCGGATTTTCGCATTCTCATTCAAACTTTTAGCAACTTTCCCCCCATTTAAAAAGACCTCTTTTTTTTCACCAAAATCATAGCAAAATACAGAAATTCAGCCAAAATCTTTGCTTTCGCAAGTGGGAGCTTTGTTCGCTTCAGCTGAATGCTTGGACGTTCCAACAACCATATTTTGAATCTGATGTAAATATCCACAAGTTCAAAAAAAATTCAATCAAATTTGCCAATTTGAAGGTCAGTCTGCCATGTCTCTAACATCATTCCAACATCCTGAAAAAAATCCTACTTTAGAGAAAAGAGAAAAGGCCTCTAAGCAATGCCCAAGACTAGGGATGTTCAAAAGTATTCCAAACATTTGAAATTCGATCGAATTCATTCGAATTCAGATATTCAAATTCGAATTGAAGGTCTATACATTCGTTTTTAACATTCAAATGAATCCAAATGTTTCAAATCATTCATACAAATTATTTGGACTTTCGTATGTGTATGGACATGCACAGATTACACACGTATCCGTAAATACAGGATGAAAATGGGATGCGTATGGGATAAAAACAGGGTGCATATGGATGCAAACGGATATATATGAATGTTGTTGACATTCGTATTTTCAAATACTAATTGAAAATTCGTATGAATAGATAAGAATGTATTTGAATTGGATTCGAATTTGAATACATTCGTTTTTTCACTCTTTATTTGAATTTGAACATTCAAATATTCAATTTAAACTGAACTGAATCCGAAAATTGCATTTGTGCACACCCCTACCCAAGACACAGAGGCCCAAAGTCCCTTGGTTTGAGTTTCCACTCTATCAGTTAGCCAGTCTGGTCTAGTGGTTAGGGAGCCGGACTCTTATCTGGGAATACCGGGTTCGGTTCTGCCCTCCCCCATGAAGCCAGCTGGGTGACCTTGGGCTAGTGACAGCTCTCTCCTGAGCTCTCACAGCCCCACCCACCTCACAGGGTGTCTGTTGTGGGGAGAAGAATAGAAAAGCTTTCTCAGACGCTTTGAGTCACCTTAAATGGGTGAGAAAAGCAGGATAGAAAAGCCAACTCTTCTCCTCTCGCTAGCCATAAAAACCAGAAGCCAACTGCTGAAACTTTAACGCTCACTCTCTGTTCTGCCTCTGTTTTAAATTTGCTGATTTGACTCCATACTTCTTCATGGGTCCATGCTGACCATAAATAAACGTTCTCTTTCAAAAAGCACATATTCATCTACCCAAAGGTACCAAGCCAGCTAATCCATCTGGCACACTTTCAGATTCTGTAGGCCAAACTTTGATGATTCTTACAGATCAGACAAGTGGTACTTCAATAAAGGTGCGAACAGACAGGACAGAAGAGGAGCCTCAGAGACACAATGAAGGGCCTCATGTTCCCAAGACTGCTCTAATCCACCTTTTCTAGTACAAGATGTTCAGGACAGGAGGGAGGGGCAGATTGGTGTGTGAACAATCCCATCTCAGAGTCTCCTGTAAACCACCTCAGAGGTGCTTTTTTAGGTTTTTGCTGAGTCTGATCTCAGCCTTAATCTATAAGAGAAGCAAGACAGTCTTTCCAGTCTTAAACGTGTTCCTCTGCAAAAGGGGTGAGCACGGATGTAATTTTCCCGATTCTATTTGAATAGAAAATCCAAAAATTTGAATCGATTCGGACGTTTGAAATTCAAATGGATTCACATTCAATTCGGTTCAAATACATTTGAATCTATTCATGCGGGATTTTCAATCAGCATTTGCAAATACGAATGTCGACAACATTCGTATGTGTCCATACACATCCGTACGGATCCCATATTTATCCCTTATGCATCCCATTTTCGTCCCGTATAGATCCGTAGAAATGTGTACAGATGCAGGCAAGTACACATCGTGTACATATCCATACACATACAAATGTCTGAATAACTCTTACGAATGATTAAAAAATTCAAAATTCGTTTGAATGTTTAAATTCAAATTTATAGACATTCAATTTGAATTCAAATGTCCAAATTTGAGTGAATTTGATCTAATTGTGAATGTTTCAAATACTTGTGCACATCTCTATCCTGCAAAGCCTTAAATCATTTTCCATTTGCATTCTTTTCCTTTTGCCCTGAACAGAAAAGAGTTTGCCTATGTGCTAAAACACGTATGAAACTCCTTGAGGTTGTTTGTCATGACTGCATAAACCTGTGCAAAACTTAACAAATTATCCTGACCTTTTCTTCTACAACAGCGACAAACCATGGAATTTGTAATATGCAGAGGACAATTCTGAAAAACAAGTTGAATAATCCTCTGGACTATTAAGGCTTTCTGCTAAATATTGCAAAATATGAAAATACCAGGGAGAAGCATTATTCACCTAATGAGTACGCACGTTTTCAGACATGTCTTCATAAGGCCAATTAATATCAACTGCATTAATATTAAATTGATGTCACAGAACTTCTGCAACTTCCAATCCAAGTCAATTTTCAGCCCGCTGACAGATTTGTCGGCTGACATTAACCCAACTGTCTGAGAAAGGGTGCTATTTTGCAGCTTTCACAAAGACAGATATCTGGGCCATTTCTCTAAACCATATCTAAATCAGACTCGGGCTGTGTTCCCATTCAAGATTTAAAGAGCTTTGAAATTGTTTTGAGTGCTGACCATTCCCAAAGTTTTAAAAGAATCCACAGTTTCTGAGGATTAAAGGTCCCAAAACATGGATTATCTATATTTGAGTTAAAAGAGGTCTTGCTGCTGGATTTAGGAATAATCCTCACTATTTAGCAATGGAAACACAAGCAGGTTTTTTGAGGGGAGTGAACCATGCTTTAGGGGCATTCTCTTCAGTTTCCCCTGTCCCAGTAATAAGCCGTGACTTCCTCCCCTTTTCCCTGGCCTCTTGCCATTACCTGCTAAAGATTGGGCTTGGCTGAAAGGGAAGAGTGAGCAGAGCCTGCAGTAGCTGACAATGTAACAAGAGATCAGACCATTACAATGTAATGAGATATCAGACCACAGCAGGAGTGAGTCAAATGTGTCAGATTTTACTTAAAGACGCAGTGATTGGAAAGACTTTGGCCTCGATGCCTGCCATTTCACAAAGCTGGTGGCTCTTAAAAGCCTGTCTACTTCATTCCTCCTCCCTCCCTCCCTCCCCCTTCACGATCTCTATTCCCACCCTTCCCCACCTGTTTTTTCCCTCCCCGCTGCCATTTCGTGCTGCTGTGTTGAACCAATCTAGCGCAAAACAAAGGGGAAGTGAACAGGATTGCTGTCATGATCTGAATGGGGACAGCCTTATATAGGGGGTGGGGTTTGAATTGCCCACCACAATGAAGTCAGAGTATGATGGTGCCCAATTGCTGAGCGCGTGAGGAGGGGATTCTGCCAAGGGGAGGAGAGAGGGGAGGGGGTTTCTCCCCTGTGAGTCTGCATTATAAGCTAAAAGTGGGAATGAAAGGAAAAAAAAACAGACCTTGCTGCTGATTTTAAAAACCCTGGATTAAATTTTCCAGTGGGATCCTGGCCAAGGAGACTTTTCTCTGCAATCAGCAAAACTCCTTATGATAAAGACTCTTGGAAGTAACGTGACTGAGTCCCCTTCGCTCATCCCCTTTGTCACAGGAGGCTCAAGAGACCACTATGGCCTCCCTGTGGTTGGGTGCCATCAAGTCATGGCTGACATCTGGTTGACTGCACGGGCTCTCCAATGGACCCCTCGATGCAGTTTTCTTGGCAGGGGTATAGAAGTGATTTGCCATTGCCTACCTCTGGGGAGAGACTGAGGATACAACAAGCAACCTTCTGCTTTCCAGGCAGTTTGCTCTCCCACTGAGCTACAGCCACTTCCATACTCTATGGGCATCCCATGGAGGTGCCCAGGTGGTCAACCGGGAATCACCCATACCCCAGTGATATCCCACAAGAAGAAGTCGTCTAATATTTTTGGTTCCTGTCCATAGTATGTTTGAAATTACATTTATTTTATATAGTAAGCAAAGATGAGATGTCTAAATGCCATTTGCTGTGATTCAAGAGCAAGTGAAGGTTTAGCCTTTGTTTTCTGTTTCAGAATGCCCAGAAGCAATTGGTAGGCCACTGTGTGAGATAGGACACTGGACTAGATAAGATGCAGCCTGATCCAGCAGAGCTCCTCTTAGGTACCTAGGAACCACCTCCAGGTTAGCGAGACAGGCAGGAACCTCTAAAGGCCATCTGCAGGGATTTGAAAGCAAATGAAGGTTTTGCCGTCATCTTCTGCTTGAAATGCCCAGAAACAATTTGTGGGCCAGTGTGTGAGACAGGATGCTGGACTAGATAGGCTGTGGTCTGATCCAGCAGGGCTCCCCTCAATTAATGGAGGACAAGTGTATTAATGGCTACTAGAATGGATGCCCAGGTACCTCCTCCAGGTTGGAGAGTCAGGCAGGAGGCCTCTAAAGGCCTTTCTGCAGGGATCTGAGGGCAGGTGAAGGTTTTGCCTTTGTGACTTCTGCTTGAGATGCCCATGAGTAATTGGTGGGCCACTGTGTGGGATGGGATGCTGGACCAGATGGGCTGTGGCCTGATCCAGCAGGGCTCCTCCTATGTTATCATGTTCTTTGTTGGAATATGCTGATGACATCAGATGATTGCTCTTGTTTTCTTTCATGTTTCATACAAGGCTTGGGGGTATCATAATTTGACTGGCACAAAATGTTGACTCTAGCTTGCATTCTTGTTGTTTCTCCTTTTTGTGAACTTAAGTTCCAAACAAAATGAAAACGTCACTTCAGGTACAATTACGCCGCCCTTCAGATATCCAATGTATCTCACCTACGTTCCTGGAGATCAAAAAACTAGAACTTTACATGAACATGCCAGATTACTGACAACTAGGAAAGTGCTGGAGGTAGACCATGACTTTCCCTTCAACCATAAATAAGAAGCCAGGGCAATTCAACCTTTCAGAAACCCAGACCTGACCTTAATGATGAAAGGCAATCCACACCTGTCTGCAAGATGAACGCTCTTCCTAGAGGCGACAAGCTGGAACTGGTATGTTTTTCTTTGGTGACTGAATCAGAAATCATTGCACGTAAAGCATTTAATATAAATCATCCTACAAAAATCCTTATTAATGAGGGAGTCAGACCTAGAATTAATCCTGAGGTCCACCAAACATAAAGGAAGAAGAAGAGTTGGCTTTTCTACCCCGCTTTTCTCACCCATTTAAGGGGACTCAAAGCAACTGAGAAACCTTCGGTTCTTCTCCCCACAACAGACACCCTGTGAGGCTGTGAGAGCTGAGAAGAGAGTTGTGATTTGCCCAAGGTCACCCAGCTGGATTCATGGGGGATTCCCAGATAAGAGTCCAACTCCTTCACCGAAGTTATTGGCCTGATGAAAGGTTTAGATGAGGCGGAAGAGGAACTGATGCCTTTTGTTTTCCTTTCATCCGCCAGCTCACCTCATTTCTAGGCTGGGCACAGAAATCCCCCAGATGGTAAACTCTTGTTCGTCTTCTTAAATGTGGCAATGTGATGTCCGCCACTTACTAATGGAGAAAAGTGGGCATTTCTTTGACCCACTGTGGGTGTGTTCAGATATGCGTTTAGGGATGCCTCCAGGGAAAACTGAGATCCAAGGTGTGATGGTTCCATCTTTAACCATGTATCAGGAGGAAGGCCTGATTATGGAACTGCTGAGTTGCTGAATGTAGCGGAGGGGTAAATGAGTAGTTGGGAGAGACGTGACCATTGGAAGTGACAGTTGGAGTTGGGAGGAGAAGAGAGAGAATGGTTGGAGAAAGGCTGGTGAAGTGGCGAAGGGCCATTGGGGTCCTCGGTACTGTAAATAGTTAACTTCCATTAAATTCAACAAGAAAAGCAACCCTCTGAGTATCCTGAGTTTTATTTTTCTCTCTACTAGAAGAATCTCACCTCCGGGAAAAATCTAAAAGAACCCACAGTGGCAGATATCCCAAAGCCAATCCACAAGGGACAAATAAAAGTATATATATATATATATATATATAAAAAGCACTTTACTGTGGCCTGCCGACTCTGTTAGTGAATCCCTTTTGCAGATATAAAATAATAACTCTCAGGGTGACTCAGGGAGTTTCAGTCAAATGGAGTGGGAGGTTACCGGGGTCCTGAGCAGATCCCATCCTGCTACTGCCACTGACCAATCAGGTCCATGGAACATCAGGCCGCCAGTGACCAATGAGAGGTGAGGACATGGGCATGGAAAGTGATGTTGGGAAATAGAAACATGAAAGAACACTTTTCAGATTTTGTGATGTGATTATTGATTGCACATCTCCAGATGGGGTACTCCTTGATAAAGAGACACCCCAAAGGGGCTCTGTGGGATCACGCCCTGTCTTTCACACTGTGAAATGCCATGGAAGCTTAGGGTGCCTTGCTGAACATGGGTACATAACATGTAGCCTTCCAGATGTTGCTAAACTATGAGTGCATCCATACTGTGCAGACATTCTATCCTAGCCAGTTTGGTCTAGTGGTTAGAAAGACGGACTCTTATCTGGGAGTACTGGGTTTGATTCCACACTCATCCACAAAGCCAACTGGGTGACCTTCGGCTAGTCACAGCTCACTTCTGAGCTCTCACAGTCTCATCTGCCTCACAGGGTGTCTGTTGTGGGGAGAAGAACAGAAGGTTTATCAGCTGCTTTGAGTCCTCTTAAATGGGTAAGAAAAGCAGGTAGAAAAAGCCACCATCACTACTACCACCACCACCACTACCACTACCACTACTACATGTGGATTAGAAGCAGGAGAGTAGCAACACATGACAAAACCACCCAGCTAGAACCCTTTGAATCTTTTTTTAGCTCGTGAATATCCAGAAAGCATGTCCAATAATAGTTGGTGACTCTTCCTAATTGGATCCAAAGCCAAGATGTTTTGTTTTGAGTATTTCTTAAAAATCAGTTACATATATAGCACTGGTGAAAGCTACAGTGGAGGGGGCAGGGGGATAGATTAAAGAATGCATTAAAGATGTGCAAAATTTGGTTCATGTTCTAAAATTCAATAGATAGGTTGCATAGGAACTCTGTTTGCATCGAACCAAACATGCAGTTGTTCGAACATCCAGAAGTCCGATAGAATCGAGCCATCCCCCTGATCACAGACACTAACTATACGGTTGAACAGTTCGTGTTTGCTGTGTTTTCGCCCTTGAAAAGGGCCCTTTTCAGTGGAAAAACTGGTAATTTTTGTTTTCAGACAACGGAATGTGAATAACTGAATAAATGAGTGTTCGGTCCGGTTTAGAACCGAACATGGGGTTTTCAATCAAACACATCTCTAGAAAGTGCTGGTGCTGGATTCCATGTGGTGATACCTGCCTCAGACAGTAACACCGTTGTTGCTTTTAAGCCACCTTCATTTGCATTGCTATAGCAATGCCTACTAGCCAAGTTGCAGGAAAGGCAAATTAAATTTGCTTCTAGCAACAAAAGGCAAAGCGACACATTTATTACTCCATGAATTCTTGCTAAGTTAAGATTATTCATTGTAATGCCAACACACTGTTTACTATTGCTGTGCTCATGACAGACTGATTGCAACGCTGTCATTTTGATGAATCACATTCTCTTTCGGCTTACACATCCATAAAGTTACAAAGTGCAAAAAGGATCGAGCCAGAATGCAGAGACTAACACACCTCATAGCTTACTTTGCATTTTTCTTTGCATCCAGAAGATCAAAGCACAAAAGCAAAGCAGAGAGAGAGAGAAGGCAGACCGAAACATTGACTAAAATATTATGATCCAACTGCTGCTGGCTAAGAGACAGTGTATCTAATAACTAGGATACTGCTGGCAATATCTCTCTCTTTTTCTCTCTCTCTATGTAAAGACCTACTGTGATCTTTTAGAGAAGAATGAACCTGGGCAGTGGGGTCAAGCTGTAGGAAATCCAGAAGACCTAAAGGCAAAATTGCCCTTTAAAGTATAGATAATAAACAGGGCAAACACTAGAGAAAAGCCTCAAGACAAAATGGGTGCTTTAAAAAATGTATGAGAAGAATTAACTTGCATTCTGAAGTTAAATTATTTATTAGCTTTCATTTATACTGTGTTAATTTATCAACGGCGTTGACAGGGGGAAGAGTATACCTTACAAGCAGTATATTTTTAATAGGTGAACCTTTTCCTGTAAGATGGGATATTCCAGCCTAGATAGCATTAAGAAAGTTAGGCCAATTCACGGAGGATAGAGGTATCAGCGGCTACTAGAATGGATGCCTAAGTACCACCTCCAGGTTGAAGAGAACAAGCAGGAGGCCTCTAAAGGCTTATCCATCCATCCATCCATCCATCCATCCATCCTGCCCTAAACCTGGGTGTCTGCAGGTGGGTAACAACATCTAAAATCAAACAAAACAATAACAACAGCATCCATAAGAGGGAAGGGGAAATGTATCCCCATTTAACCGAAGGCCAGGGCAAAGAGGTGCGTCTTCACTGCCTTCCTAAACATGTACAGTGAAGGTGACAGACGCACCTCAGTGGGGAGACTATTCCATAGCCTAGGGGCCATCACTGAGAAGGCTCTCTCCTGGGTGCCCACCCTTTTGCTGCCAAGAATGGCGGTACAACCAGGAGGGCCTCCCCTCCAGATCTTAGAGCAGGTGAAAGATTTGCTTTTGTCTATTGCTTGGGATGCCCAGAAGCAACTGGCAGGCCACTGCGTGAAATGGGATACTGGACTAGGTGGGCTGTGACCCAATCCAGCAGGGCTCCTCTTATAGGCAAACTCAAGGAGGACAGGTGTATCAATGGCCTCTAGAATGGAGGCCCAGGTACCGCCTCCAGGTTGGAGAGACAGGTAGGTGCCTTCTAAAGATGGTTTGCAGGGAGCTGAGGGCAGGAGAAGGTTTTGCCTTCATCTTCTGCCTAAGATGGCCAGATGCAATTGCTGGGCCATCCTGTGTGAGACAGGATGCTGGACTAGTAGGGACTAGAGGTGTGCACAAATGCAGTTTTGAGGACTTGATTAGAACTGAATATCCAAAACTTCAATTCGATTCAAATCTTTAAAATTCAAATTTACCCAAATTCCATTAGAATTAAGCAAATTTGAATCTATTTATTTGAACTGATTTGAATTTGCACTTACGAATGTTGACAAAATTTGTATTTCCCTGTACACATCATTATGCATCCCGTATGCATCCGTACACATCCATTTGCATCCCGTATTTATCCTGTCTGCAACCATTTTCATCCCGTGCAAATCTGTACAGATGCATGCAGATGCAGGAAAGATGCATATGTGCAAGTATGCCTCATGTACATACCCGGACACATATGAACGTCCAAATAATTCAGACGAACGGATTCAAAAATTAAAAATTCATTTGAATGTTTAAATTCAAATTTATAGACATTCGATTTGAATTCGAATGTCGAAATTCAAACGAATTTGATCAGATTTCTAATGTTTGGAATACTCTTCCCTGACCCAGCAGGGCTCCTATTTAGGTTCTTACAATCTCAAGGAAATAAACCCTGCCCTGCCTGTGTGACTAGATAAAAAAGATAATCTCAGTTTAAAAGTTGGCTAATTGATAGGAGCAAAACAAAGTCAGATGCCATGCATTTTTTACAGCTGAGACAGTTACGGGATTGCCAGAGCGATTAAGCCCAGCAACAACATTGACTGGTAACTAGTCCAGTGACCTAAATGGAGGAAAAGAAACCACAGAGGCGGCGCACAGGAAATGGAATCAGCACCTTCCCAGGCACACATCTGCCGCCACAGGTTCCCTAGTCACAGTCACCGGCACGCAGTCTTACAAAACAATTCACAGAGCTGCTACCCAATACAATGCTTAGGAAACATCTTGCCTGACCTTCCTGCGTTGTCACAACGAGGGACAGAGAAGAGATCAATTCTCTTCAGGCTGCCAAATTTCCCTGCCGTATTCATTGAACTTTATTCTTCCCTCCAACACACGATCAGAATCAGGGCTGTTCAGCTGGCATCCCTAGAATTTCTCCCGGCATTTCTCTCAGGACTCTGCGTCATGAGCTCTACATGAGGCTGCCCTTGAAGGCGGTTCAGAAGCTGCAGCTAGTGCAGACTGCAGCTGCTAGACTGCTGGCCGAGGCAGCTGGCTGGATGCACATCGTGCTGATCTTAAAAGAGTTGCATTGGGTGCCGATCCACTACCGAGCCCTATTCAAGGTGCTAACGTTGACTTATAAGATCCTCAATGACTTGGGCTCCAAATATCTGGAACCCCTACTCCCACATCAACCTTCCCGTGCCTTACGATCTGGAGGGGAGGCCCTCGTGGTTGTACCACCACCCTCAGCAGCAAAAGGGGTGGGCACCCCAGAAACGGCCTTCTCAGTGCTGGCCCCTAGGCTATGGAATAGCCTCCCCCTTGAGGTGCATCCATCACCATCACTGTACACATTTAGAAAAGCAGTGAAGACACACCTCTATGCCCTGGCTTTTGGTTAAATGGGATACACTTTCTCCTTCCCACTTGCAGATGCTATTGTTTTAATACATACTGTTATTGTTTTTAGTAATGTTTGCTTTTAGACATTGTAACCCCCCTGAAGACTTCCAGATATTAGGGCCAGATAAAAATGTAAGCAACCAAGCAAACAAATAAATAAATAACTTCAGGATCACCCTGGGGTTTTTAAGCTGAACAGTCCTGATTTACAGCTTGCCCTGTTTTTACTTAGTCCACGTCAAGACAGGGGTTAAAAAGCACTATTACGTGTGGCTATGGTGGGATTGTCTCATGTATCTCTGGCAACCCCAGCACAGCCCCAGGAAATTGGGGTGAAACCCCACTATACCCTGTTTTGGGAAAACCCACCTCTGAATGTGGATTTCCCTGAATGAGTCCTAGATCCTGGGAACCGCCATCTTGAACATGGCCACCACACGCGTGCTGAACCTGAAAAAGGTGGCCACATATGCATAGCAGAGGCAACCATGCACTTCTGGATATGTCACTATATAGCTCAAGGAGAACATCAGTCCCATGTTGCTTAGGCAATATATTTCTTTGCTCGGGCATTTGGTGTTTACTTGTTTACTTTTTCTTCCTTAGCTTCAAAATTTAAAAAGTAATAGCTGGTCTTTTTTCTCTTTCTTGTGGACTTTTACACTGCATTCCCATTCAAGATTTAAAGAGCTTTGAAATTGTTTTCAGAGCTGAGTGTTCCCAAAGGTTCAAAGGAATCCACAGTTTCTGAGGGTTAAAGGTCCTGAAATGTGGAGAATCCCTATTTACATTAAAAGAAATCTCGCTGCTGGATTTAGGGTGTTTTTCCACTGTCACTAGAAGTACCCATTAAGTACCCACTAATGGGTATAAAAATGCCATTACATACCCATTAATGGGTACTTAATGGGTACTTTTAGTGACAGTGGAAAAACACCCTTAGAAATAATCCTCACTATTTAGTAATGGGAACAACAAGCAGGTTTTTTGGGGGGGAAGGAACCATGCTTTAGGGGCACTGTCTTCAGTTTCCCCTGATCCAATAATAAGCCATCATTTCCTTCCCTTTTCTCCCAGCTCTCGCCATTACATGCTAAGGCAAAAGTGAGCAGAGCCCACAGCAGCTTTCAATGTAATGAGAGATCAGACATTACAACATAAGAAGATATCAGACCATAGAGAGGAGGGTCTGTTTTTACTTAAAGAGACAGTGATTGGAAAGACTTTGCCATCAGTGCCTGCCATTTCATGCTGGTCTTCTGAGCCTATGCAGTGCAAAGCTGCTGGCTCTTAGCACCTGCCTACTTTATCTCTCCTCCCTCCCTTCCCCAGTGCAATCTCTATTCCCTCTCTTCTCCACCTGTTTTTTCCCTCCCCCTTGCCATTTTGCAGCTTTGATGTACCAATCTAGTGCAAAACAAATGGGAGGTGATTTTAATCTTCTAGTGCTGTGCTACAATGTGGGGGAAACTGCTGCCATGATCCGAACCAGGGGCAGGCTTATATAGGGGGTGGGGTTTGGATCGCCCACCCTGATGAAGTCAGGGTATGATGGAAAAGAGAAGGAGGAGGGGGTTTCTCCCCTGCAAGTCTGCATAATAAACTACCAGTGTGAACAGGAAAAAACAGAGCTCACGGCCGATTAAAAAAAAACTAGATTAAAGCCTGGATTAAACTGTCCAGTGGGAACACAGCCTTATAGATTTTGCTTTCCAAGCTAGTTACAGAAGTTTTCTCTCTCTCTAGCTCAGAAAGTTCTCTCTCTCTCTCTCAGCCAAGGGAAGCAAAGAGTGAATGAATAAACTTTATTGATTAGTCGCTTGACCATATCAAGTATCAAATATACAAAGATAAAACCATAGAAAAAAAATCAGTATAAACAAGAGTAAAATCAGGTCTGTACATATGTTATAGTTACAAATCCTCGTCACCCTTACAAGGCACTCCATTAGTCTCAATAAAAAGTTTCCTGAGCCGGGCTGCCTTAAGCAAGTACAAAGCAACCTTATATGTTGCCTGAGCATTCTCTCCCTGCAAAAGGTAGTTCACTTTTTGCTCTGCATTCCAAAATGTCATATTTTGCAAAAGGGGATCCAGGCATGCTGTTCTTAATTGAGAGTACAAGGGGCAAGTAAACAAAATGTGTAAGAGGTTTTCAACCTCTGTTGCCCCACAGATGCACAGTCTATCTTGATAAGGTATCTGAAGGTATCTACCATACTTCATCATGCAGTCAGTCAATTCAAATCGTGCATAAGTGAATTGCTGTCTCAACGGATAGGGCATCTTATAAACCAGGTATTTTTCAGTTCGGAAAATAGATTTCGTACGTGCCAACCATTTTAATGATTTTATGTTGCAGAGGTTTGCAATATCATTTTGGGCACTGATGTCCTTTACTCGCTGCTTAAAGCGTTCTTTTGCTATCAAACTGGTATGCCCTAGTGTTTGCAGGGACAGACCACAGCGAGAAATTTCACTGTGTACTTTATGGACCCATGTATTGGTGTTCTCATTCCTATATTGTTCCTCCAAGCACATTCTTGATAACCTATTTCCCGGCAAAGAGACTAAGCGCATCCAAAAGTTAAATATTTTGATATTAATGGAGCATTGGATAGCTTGAATGCCAAGTTCTGCTCTAACAGCAGGGGCTGGTATGGTATTGTTGATACCTAGCATTCGTCTTAAAAAGCGGGTCTGGATTTGTTCTAACTGAGAGGTGTTTGAGAAACCCCAGATTTCTGCTCCATAGGTCAGCATTGGAATGGCTTTTGCTCTGTATGCAGTAATGATGGGGACCAGAGTGAGAAGCAAAGAGTGTGTTTTCCATGCCCATGAATCTCCTGATCCTTTGCCTGCGTTGATTTGTTGAGTATTTGCTGATATCTCACAGATGAGGTGTCAGAAGGTGAGTGTAATTACTTTCCAAGGTGTTACCAGGTTTTATGGTCCGTGGGGACCAAGGGTAATAAAACCAAGCTAAATAAAAATAACAACGCATGTCATGTCCTTGCTTGTCCAAACATCACAGTGCTTTTAAAACAAGAATTCTCTATTCAATCATTCCCCACAAAGGGCAAAGGAACCACCACAAGCCAATCTGTAGAGCTAACCGAGTACAGATGCTTCCTCACTTACAAGGAGATTTCTACAGGACACACAAACATCTGGAGAGCCTGTGGTGTCAGCAGCCTAGAAGTCGTGCCCAAATCCATATGCTGACTAAGGAGCTACTCATCTTTTGACCACGTGGGTTCCAAGGGACACCCGTGATAGGAAAGGGTACATGGAACCTACACCGGAGGGTAGACAGTATTAGGCTGTCATAAAACACAAAGACCCACTAATCCCCATGAAAGGAGCGTCACAGTGAACCATCCGGGAAGACTGTGCAGAGCAACAAAACATAGCAAGATGGCATGAAAAACTACACCGGATCACAGCACACGCATTCCTAAAGGAGAGGGAGAAAAATGGAAGCAAACAACAAAAGGGAGACCCATCAAAAGTCTACAAGGCCTGAAGATTTATGCCCTAACATACTAAGCATATTCTTGAAGGATGGAACATAAGAACGTAAGAGAAGCCCTGCTGGATCGGGCCACAGCCCATCTAGTCCAGCATCCTGTCGCACACAGTGGCCCACCAATTGCCCATGGGCATCTCAAGCAGAAACAAGGACAAGCCTTCTCCTGCTCTCGAGTCCCAGCAGATGGCCTTAGAAGCGCTGCGCTTCCAAAATATTGTTTAATTTTATTTAATAATTTATATTTCACTCTTCACCAAACGAAGAGTTGGCTTTCGTACCCCGCTTTTCTCACCCTATTAAGGGGACTCAAAGCGGCTGACAAACCTTCTGTTCTTCATGCACCGTGTAAGGCAGGTGAGGCTGTGAGAGCTCAGAAAGAGAGCTGTGGTGAGCCCAAGGCCACCTAGCTAGCTTCGCAGAGAGTTGGCTTTTATACCTTACTGTTCTCACCCATTTAAATGGACTCAAAGCAGCTGACAAACCTTCCATTCTTCTCCCCACAGCAGTGATCCTGTGAGGCAGGGAGGGCTGCGAGAGCTCAGGAAGAGAGCAGTGACCAACCCAAGGCCACCGAGCTGGCCTCATGGAGGAAGGAGGAATCAAACCAGGATTCTGGTTTAGTGATTAGCAAAAGTTATAATGGATAACTTTTATTGTGGATTACTCTCCCCACTAACTGATACCCTATAAATATGTTCCTGTATGGCCGCTTGGATGTTATCGGCCACGAAGATCTAAAAATCAGGTATTTTGTGAGTCAGGTTACCAAAGAATGTTGTTGCGACGCAAGTTTAGAAAAAGGTCAA
The DNA here is from genome assembly GCA_023333525.1 of Aspidoscelis tigris stejnegeri. Classification (NCBI taxonomy): domain Eukaryota; kingdom Metazoa; phylum Chordata; class Lepidosauria; order Squamata; family Teiidae; genus Aspidoscelis; species Aspidoscelis tigris. Next base: position 14,150,709 of record JALMGA010000012.1, read on the forward strand.
GTCAAGAAACCCAAGAGGTTCAACCAGGGCATCTGTAGCAGGTGGAGAGAGAAGACTTTTCTTTGTTCTATTTAAAACTTTTGTATACTGCTTCTCAGTACAGAAGAGACTAAAACTGAAGGTAAAACCACAGACACAAAAAACAACATTTCCCCCTCCAGCATTTCCTATGCTAAAATGTGAGCCAGTTTGGACTCTTATCTGGGTGTCACAGGGTTTGATTTCCCACTCCTCTATGAACCCAGCTGGGTGGCCTTGGGCTAGTCACAGCTCTCTTTCCTGAGTCCTCACAGCCCCATCTACCTCACAGGGTGTCTGTTATGGAGAGAAGGTCAGAAGGTTTGTCAGCCACTTTGCGGCTCCTTAAGTGAGTGAGAAAAGCAGGGTATAAAAGCCGACTCTTCTGTTTCCTTCATGAAGCCAACTGGGTGACCTTGGGCTAGTCACAGTTCTCTTGTGAGCTCTCATAGCCCCACCCACCTCTTTGTGGTAGGGAGAAGAACAGAAGGTTTGTCAGCCACTCTGAGTCCCCTTAAGGGTGAGAAAAGTGGGCAGAACTCTTCTTCTGTGAGCCAATTTGGTCTTGTGGTTAGAGTGCCAGTCTCATATCTGGAGGACTCCCAGTTGAATTCTGCACTTCTGCATGAAGCCAGCTGGGTGGCCTTGGGCTAGTCACAGCTCTCTTTCTGGGCTTTCACAGCTCCACCTATCTCATCGAACCACTGACCCATTCTTTTATATAGTGCCATTGAGAGATATAGCACTTTACAGTTAAGATAAAAACAGACAATATAATAGAACTTGCCAATAGCTTACAATCTAAAAAAGATAAAAATAAGTTACATTAATCATAAAATCATGGAGATTAAGATAAAACACACAGGGTGTCTGTTGTGGGCAGAAGAACAGAAGTTTTGTCAGCCACCTTGACTCCCTTCAGGGTGAGAAAAGCAGGAGATAAAATGGCCCTACTGAACTTCATAATCAGCTAGTAAACATTTTTCTTCTCTTAGCTCTTCACCTCTTAGAAGGATCCTTTTTTTCTTTTGGAAGGATCCTCTTCCTTCCCTAAACCTTATGTGAGTTAGAAAGTGCTTTTGTTCTCTTCTTTGTAACTTCCTAGAAGAAAGGACCCAAGACTGCAAATTAAAAGATTAAACCTGAACAAATCATGCCTCCTGTAATTAAAATATTAAAAGAAGACGAAGGAGGGGCGAGATGGAGGAGGTCCAGGATTTTATTCAGCTAACTAAAAGAAGAGATGTCAACACACTTTCCTTCCTTTCCAGCTTATTGGAGAAATGAGAGAGCAGATGTCTACAACCTGGGGTGTTTTTCTACTGTCAGAAAGTACCCATTTTTGCACCCATTAAAGACCCATTTGGGTGTGAGCTGGATGATCCCATTTCCACCACGGCACCCATTTGGGACCCAATTGTTTCGACTGCCGCTGGGGAAATCTGGATCAAATGGGTGCTTTCTGGCCTTTAATCCGGATTTTCTGTAGACCCCATTAATGCGGTCTACAATGGGGTCTTCAGGCAGAAAACCCGGATTAAAGGGAACCTGTTTCCATGCTTGTGTTGGCAATGGGGTCTAGAGGAGGCCATTGGGGGGGGGGGCAGAACCTAAGCTTCGAAGTCATTTCGAAGTCACTTCAAAGTCTATGCAAAAGAGCTCCAGAGCATCTTTGAAGTCTGTGCTGATCTTCAGAGTGAACTCCGAAGGGACTCCGAAGGGACTCCGAAGTCATTTCGAAGTCACTTCGAAGTTCACTCCAAAGATCAGCACAGACTTCAATGGAGCTGTTTTGCACAGACTTCGAAGTGACTTCAAAGTGACTTCGAAATGACTTCGAAGCCACTTTGGAGATTGCACCCCCTGTCCCCCCAAACACCTGGGGTGACAAGCAGACCCCTCATGGGTAGATCCGGATTTCCAAATGGGTGCTCTGGTGTTTCCACGGCAGGGAAGCTAGCACCCATTGCTACTGGGTGCTAGACCACCCATGGAAACAATTGGGTCCCATTCCTTAGATCCGGATCTTCTTAGATCCGGATTAAAGGTGCACGGTTAAAAACACCCCTGATTTCTTTGAAATCCTCACTTCTAAATACCCCACATCCTACGTTTATCACTAGGGATGTGCATGAATATTCGTAACATTTGTTATTTGTACTAATTCATCTGAATTCAGGCATTTGTACCCAAATTGAATGTTAGGACATCCGTACATTAACATTCACACGAATACAAATGTTTTGGACATCCGTACAAATAGTTCGGTCATTTGTACGAATAGTTTGGACATTCGTTAAACTGGGGAAGTGGGAACACAGCTGCACAAGTCACATCTGCAATGGATCCAGAGTGCATTCAACATGGATCGAGAGTGGATTAAAAGTGGATTCAGTTCAGATTTGATACTTTCAAAGCAGATATGTTACAGAATACATATATCGGCTACGTATACGTTTGTGAGGATACATGATTGTGTCTATCGGATATGTATCAGATATTCCTTTAAACCTGTACAAATACATTCATAAGAACCTAAGAGGAGCCCTGCTGGATCAGGCCACAGCCCATCTAGTCCAGCATCCTGTTGCACATGGTGGCCCACCAAATGCTGATGGGCATCTCAAGCAGAGACAAGGGCAAACCTTCTCCTGCTCTCAAATCCCAGCAAATGGCCTTAGAAGCATCCTGCTTTCCCCGTCTTTCGTATCGAATAGAATCCTACCACATTCAAAGGGGATCTAATCAAATGAATACAGATTTTCTAACTTTCGATTTGTTATGAATTGAATGCCCCACCCCCAAAACATTTGTGCACCTCTCTATTTATCACATTATTGCAAAATTCCATTTTACTTTCTTTCACGGGAGATAATGCTAAATAATTGCTTGACCTTCAGGAGCTTAGTAAAATATAATTTTGCCTGCAGCAAAATTTCCCACGTGTTTTTCGACTCTAGTCTAATCATGCTATATACAACAGTTAGCAGCTTCAAACATGTTCTCCCAACGAAATTGGCAAAGTGTCCACGAAACAAATCAAAGGTTTGCCCTTGATGGCATCTACCCTATTTAGTCATTCCTTAAGACCGTCTGGTAAGAGATTCTCCCTGGAAATGTTAATCAGAATGTCTAGCCCTTTTTACAGTTTCTTCCACTGATCGTAAACCAGTCACTCTTCAAGATGGCACAGGAAAGCTTATTTAGTATAATTTGGAAAATGTTAATCAGAATGTCTAGCCAGACACCTACTAGCATGGCATATCAGCAATATATAATGTATGACATTAAAAAAACCCACATGTGACAAAAAAAGGGACATCCTCATTCATTTAAGGGAAAGGGATAAAACAGATTCATGAAAAAATAAAATGAAAAAAGGTATTTTAATTCAAGGTGCTCACAGGAATTCTTAGTTTGGGATAATAATACGTTTCTGCCTTCTACTTGCGAAATAAAGAGGTCAAATTCTATTCTCAAGGTGCTGTTTTAAGATAAAGAAGAAGAGTTGGCTTTTCTACCCAGCTTTTCTCACCCATTGAAGGGGACTCGAAGCGGCTGACAAACATTCTGTTCTTTCCCCCAGCAGGGGACTCAAAGCGGCTGACGGACCTGTTCTTCTCCCCACAACAGACACCCTGTGAGGTGGGTGGAGCTGTGAGAACTCAGAGGAGGACTGTGACTCACCCAAGGTCACCCAGATGGCTTTGTGGAGGAGTGTGGATTCAAACCTGGCATTCCCAGGTAAGAGTTTGGCTCCTTAACCACTAGTCCAAAGTGGTTCATAAAGGCTGCAGCTGCATCCAGATAGCAAGAAGAAAATGCGGAATCTTATTTGCATCCCACAATTGGCTCTCAGTGCCCTTAACAAGGAGCAGGGGAAACTCAGAAGACAAGTGTGGACCCTTACCTGTCTGGATGCTTGCTTCCACTATGGTGAAGAATGTATGCCCAGGTAAATATCTAAAGGAACCCCTTCTTCCATATCAACATGCCTATGCTGTAAGATCTATAGGGGAGACCACCACTCTCAGTAACAAAAAGGGTGGGGACACTCATGATAGGGCCTTCTCAGTGATGGCTCCCCAGATATGGAATGGTCTCTTCCCTGAGGTACATCAGGCACCTTCACTTGACCTGTTCAGGAAAGCTGTGAAGGCCTACCTCTTTACCCTTGTCTTTGGCTAAATAAGGAAACCGTTAGGGTTAGGGTTTGTAATACTGGAACCCACCCTGAGACTTTCAGGTGTAAGGCAGGATAAATGCCAATAATAAACATTTTTAACAGTGCAAAATACCTAGAATTTATGCGGTCCCCAGCCTCCCCATGCATGTGCAACTGCCATTTTTTGGCCTGGTTTCGACTCAGCATGTGCGCAGTGGCGATTTTCAAGATGTCGGCTCTCAGGACCAAGTATCCAGGCAGGTAAGCCCATATCCCTATTCCAGAAATACACAGGATGGGAGCTGTTTCTCCCAAAAGACAGCACAAAATTAATACCATCCTTTCTGGCCCTGTTGTCTCCAGTTTATTTACATTCCTCTGTGTTATAACAAGTGTGGTATCTAGTTAAGCCTCTTTCTCGACTGATCGTTTCAGCAAAGAAATGACTATTACCTTGCCTCTAAGGCAAAGGCAGGAGTTTACCTTACAATTTTCACATTAAATCAAGGCTTCAGAAGATGATCTCTTCTAATAACAACAACAACAACAACACCCCTGACATCACCATTGTTGAAAAGAGGGTGTGACTCGCTGATGTCACTATACCAGGACACAGCAGGATTGACGTGAAACAAACAGGGAAAATTATGAAATACAAGGACTTAAAGACCGAAGTTCAAAGACGCTGGTGCAAGCCAGCAGTGGTGGTCCCAGTGGGTGCTAATCCAAAAGACCTTGGATGGCACTTAAAACAGGTTAACATTGACAAGGTTACGATCTGTCAATTGCAAAAGGCCATCATGCTCAGTTCTGCACGCATCATCCGCCGGTACATAATGTCATCTTAGCATCTTGGGAAGATACTGATGCGTTACAAAATATCAAAGCCAACACGTTTGGTGGCATGTTATATTGTTGTGTTTCTGTAAACAACAACAACAACAACAACAACAACAACAACAACAATAACAATAATAACAATAATAACAATAATAACAATAATAACAATAATAATAATAATAATAATAATAATAATAATAATAATAATAAACAGAAAAGACGGTCAAAAACAAACAAGCCAAACTACTGTGGGACTTCAGACAGATCGAACACTAGAACATAACACGCCAAATATCTCAATCGTGGAGAAAGATAAGTGTTTATCATTGACATTGCTATTCCAGGTGACAGCAGAATTGATGAAAAACAGAAAAAATTACCAGATATAAAGAAGTGAAAATGGAACTGCAGCAGCTCTGGTATAAACCAGTGGTTCTTGGCACACTGGGGGCAGTGCCGAAAGATCTTAGTGGGCACTTGAAAAGCACTGGCATCAACAAAATATCCATCTGCCAGCTACAGAAAGCCACTTTGCTGGGACCTGCTCATATCATTCGCCAATACATCACTCAGCCCTAGGCGCTTGGGAAGGGCCTAACTAGTGAAAACAATGACCAAAACCAGCATAAATATCTTGTTTGCTGTGTGTTACTGCTGTTTTATGTCCGTTATTATTATTAATTAATATTATTATCATTATTAACAATAATGATAATAATGATAATGATAATAATGATAATAATATGATAAAAAATAGCAACAACTGGCTTTACCCAAGCAATAAACTGGAAATTTACACAGAAGCACGTCATACCTTTACCATTCACAAAATTACAAAAGGGTAATTTTGGGATAGGAGCAAAACAGTTAAGGCAACTCTAAACAGCTCCCAGAAAACAAAGAGATTAGCTGATGGCAGAAAAGAGCACTTTCATAAACAACACGCAGAGTTTAGCCATATCTCCTTTGCCCCACCCTAGGCAAACAACACACATAAAAAAGGTTACTCTTGCGTGCACAGTGCATAGACAGTGCATTTTCCGCTTTGTTACTCCTAGATCCCTGTTTCTCAAGGGAGAGCTGTTTCAGATTTACTGTGAAATTAAAAGACACCACCAGCCTTCCACTAATGGACATTAAGAGTCAGACAGAAGAAAAGTGATGTTACTGAGCTAGGAGCTTTAAACAAAGACTTCGGGCAGAACTCTCAAGTAAGCTGGTTCAATTGCTGCCAGCTTAACTCGGAGGTGAAGGCCAGCAAATTGTTAGGTAAACATAAGGGACAGAGTCCAGGCTGTAGCCTAGGTGGAAGAAAGCAAATATGAGTCACTGCATTGTGTAAGAAACAGTGTGGCTGCTGACCTTTGGGATCTGGAACGAGGTCTTTGTTCTAGAAGGGCTTTTGAACGTGTTATGGGGGAGGAGAAGGAGGAGGAGAAAGAAGAAGAAGAGTTGGCTTTTCTACCCTGCTATTCTCACCATTTAAGGGGACTCGAAGCCGCTGACAAACCTTCTGTTCTTCTCCCCACAACAGATACCCTGGTAGGCAGGAGGGGCTGTGAGAGCTCAGAAGACAGCTGTGACTAGCCTGAGATCACTCAGATGGTTTTGTGGACGAGGGCAGAATCAAACCCGGTATTCCCAGATAAGAGTCCAGCTCCGTAACCACTAGACCAAACTGGATAAGGGGGGGGGGGGAGAGAAAAGTTAGTCATGAGAAGCTGCAGCTCAGTTTTGGATCAAACTACCTGGAAGCCAGAGGGTTGCAGGTTCTATCCCCAACCTTCCTCCAGAATTAGGCAACGGCAAACCACTTCTGCATCACTGCCAAGAAAACTGTACGGAGGTACCTGCAGTGGTGCCCATATAGCCAGCCAGAAGTCAGACCAGATTCACTGGTAGCCAACAAGCCATGAGTCATTATACCCCGTGGAGTTAGCAGATAAAGACACGCTTGGAACCGTATCTTCAGAAGAATCCATATATAGCAATACTTTCAGACTCTAGGTTGCACCCACACACATTTTTTTAGGAATCTCAAAAGCACCTTATGGGTGGCAGCATGTAGATGCTTAATGTGCCCCATCCCACCTGTAACCCACACTGAAAACCAGAGAAGCCATGGTCTTTGATGTCAACCAAGACAGTAGCATGTAGACATCACCCCAGCCCAGCTGTTTTTGAGCCACTTTTTTTAAAAATGGGCCTTTTTGCACTTGGAAGATGGGGATGACCAGGGATGCTTTGGTATGGAGCACACATACCCCAGAGTCAATTCCAGAGTGGCTCTGGACATGCACGGCCGTCCCCACCTTCATTAGCTGTGGACCAGACAGTCTTCTAGTGTCTTCTGCGCAAAGGCCGCACAAATGCAGCTGTGCATCCATGCACCGTATCAAATCGAATGTGAGAAAATTCATATTTGTTCGAATAGATCCCCTTCGGATGTGGTAGGATTCTATCTGATACAAATGTATTTGTACAAATATCCGATACAAACGCATACATATCTAATATGTATCTGATACAGATCCCGTAACAAATCCTCTTTGAAAACGTCAAATCCGCCCTGAATCCGCTTTGAATCCACTTTCAAACCATGTTGAATGCACTCTGCATCCGTTGCAGATGAGACTGGCACAGCCCCTTTCCCACGTCCCCGGTTCATGAATGTTCCAAAGAGTTCCTACGAAAACGAAAGTCAATGTACGAATGTCGTGACATCTGATTCGTATAAGAACGTCTGAATTCATCCGAATATCAAATGTAGTGAATATTCATGCACATCCCTAACTAGGATGAAGCAAACGGTCCCAGGTAGGTCCAGGTGGAGCATGGGACAGGACAGCGCTTCTAATGTAAACAGCCACTGCCCTGATCTTAACTGATGTGCACTTAAGTGAAAAGGGTCAGTGTTATGTGGGTTCAGCCTTCAGCTGCAATTCTACATGCATTTACAAGAGCAATTAGAAATCCCAATGGTTTCGATCCAGTATCTTCCTAGTAAATAATTAAAAAAAAAACTTGTCTCATCCTAGGTGTAACTTCAGTCAGGTGCATTTCTGAACAATCACCTTGACACTAGGGATATGCACAAATGTTCTAAACATTCAAAATTCAATCAAATTCGATCAAATGTGGATATTCGAATTCAGATAGCATGTCTTGACATTTAAGTTTAAACATCTGAATGAATTTTGAATGTTCCAAAACATTCTTTCAAATGCTTCAAAATATTTGAAAGTACAGATATGTATGGATAAAACAGGATGTGTACGAAATGCATACAGATACATATAACAAATACGAATGTTGTCAACTTTGGCATCTTCAGATTCGAATCTAACATTCGAACAAACAGATTTGAACGTATTCTGTTCAAATTGGATTCTGCTGCATTTGGATTCTAAAAATTTGAATCAAACTGAATGTTTGGATATTTGATTTGGCTCATATTTGAATGCAAAAAAAAAAGAATTGTGCACATCCCTCCCTGATGCTGCTTTCAGTCCACTTAATGAGGCAGCTTACCTTTTCCTCTGCTGGTGGGGGCTTGCCTTAAAAGGCAGAGGGAAAGCAGATGAAATAAGTCAGTAAATATTTGCAACATCCATGGCTGCAGGAATTGTGAGACAGTGTCGAATTTTATTAAATTAATAAATAAATATTTGCAACCTTCATGGGCTGCAGGAATTGTGAGATATTATACCTGGCTTGCAGGTACAATATAGTTCTGGGCCTGTAACAAAAATGATGCCTGTGTTGTTTGCTGTCCTAACAAGGTTGCATGTAACTAGCTAGGCTGAATGTTGCAAGGCAGCACAACCCTTCTGTTGTAGAATGCAGATAACTCTATCTAACCATTTAAGAATTCCATTCCTTATAGTATACAATCTTTACCCCGCCTATTCAGAAAGAAGGCCCATTATGTGCAAAGGTGTTTACTCCCAGGAAGGTACAAGGTGAGAATTGCCGCAGCCACTGATATACAAAGAAGAAAAGAAAGGCGGACTTAAAACTAATCTAATCAATAACAAGTAATACCTTGAGCTCAGGTTGCATAAAGCAGCAAGTATATGAATATTTCCCCCCCATAAAATGGCTGCATCCACTCACTGTGTACTTATTCTGCTATTTATATACATATTTTTTTCCCCAGAATAAAGCCTGGGTATTCCATAATAAGGCATAGGTATTCTCAAATAAAACAGGGATCTTACAGAAGCATTTTCAGTTTTTTTTTTCCAGAATAAGGCATGGCTATTCCAGAATAAAGCAGTACCAAAAGTACTTTATTCTGGAATATCCAAAAATAGCAGAATACGTAAGCAACATCTGGGATTTCAACCCAACCAATACAGGAAGCCCTGCAATTTCTCAGACTTGAGCCAGTTTTGGTCTAGTGAGGGAGCTGGACTCTTATCTGGGAATACCAGGTTTGATTCCACCCTCCCCCACAAAGCCAGCTGGGTGACCTTGGGTGAGATACAGCTCTTTTTCTGAGCTCTCACATCCCCTTCTACCTCACAGAGTGTTCTGTTGTGGGGAGAAGGATAGAAAAGTTTTGTCAGCCACTTTGAGTCCCCTTAAATGGGTGAGAAAAGTGGGGTAGAAAAGCCATCTACTACTATTACTACTCCACGAAGCCAGCTGGGTGACCCTTGGGCTAGTCACAGCTCTTTTTCTGAGTCCTCACAGCCCCTTCTACTTCACAGGGTGTTTTGTTGTGGAGAGAAGAACCGAAGGTTTGTCAGCCGCTTTGAATCCCCTTAAAAGGGTGAGAAAAGCAGGGTACAAAAGCCAGCTCTTCTGCCGCCACCACAAAACCGTCTGGGTGACCTTGGACTAGTCACAGCTCTTTTTCTGAGCTCTCACAGCCCGTCCTATCTCACCATACAGAAAGCCCAAAACCCACCCACTCCTTCTGTTGTCACAACAGACCTATGGCAGAGGGAATGCTACTGAGCCCAATAACCATGTCAAAGGTCTTAACGCAAATCTCTGAACTATAAATTCATCCATCAAAAAGCAGTATGGTAGAGTGGTTAGAGGCCTGGCCTGGTGTGTCTGAGCTTCTAGGGTCTGCAATTCCTCTAGTGACTGAAGCTCGGCAGATGTTCTACCTCACAGGACTGTTGTGAGGATACAAACTAAATATTTTTAATGTAAGCAAATCATACCCTTAGTCCTGCATTCATTATTTCCCTAGACAACATTGCTGACAGACTGAAAACCTCAGACTTTAACCTGAAGGGCTGAAGTCACTGTTTTAATGATTAATTTCTCCTCTCCTCCCTTTTCCAATCATCCGTTTCACAGCCGTTCCGAGGTGGAATTCACTTTCTGGATTTCATATTAACCACAGCCCCATCTGTGGCCACAGTTTCTTCTTCATCCAGATGTTGTTGCCAGATGTTGTTCTCAATCACACAACACTAGAACCAGGGGGCATCTATGAAGCTGATGGGCAGAAGAGTCAGATGAGACAAGGGGAAGCATTTATTCACCCAGAGGGTCATCATAAAGCGTGTCTTTATCTATGGAACTGGCTGCCAGAACAGGTGCTATCAGCAACCAGCCTAGATGGCTTTAAGGAAGGGTCAGACACATTCATGGAGGACAGGTGGATCAATGGCTACTAGAATGGATGCCTAAGTACATCTTTCAGGCTGGGGGGACAGGTAGGATACCTCTAAGGCTGTTTGCTGGAATTCGAGAGCAAGAGAAGGTTTGCTCTTGTCTCTGCTTGGGATGGCCATGGGCAATTGGTGTGAGGGGATGCTGGACTAGACGAGCTTTGGCCTGATCCAACAGGGTTCCTCTTAATTCTTATGGACCAAATGGGATGTGGCCTGATCCAGCAGGGCTCCTCTGAGGTTCTTAAGGACTAGATGGGCTGTGGCCTGATCCAGCAGCGCTGCCCTTAGGTTCTTATGCACTAGATGGGCTGTGGCCTGATCCAGCAGAGCTCCTCTTAGGTTCTTATGGATTAGATGGGCCCTGATCCTACAGGGCTCCTCTGAGGTTCTTATGGACTAGATGGGCTGTGGCCTGATCCAGCAGGGCTGCCCTTAGGTTTGTATGGACTAGATGGGCTTTGGCCTGATCCAGTGAGGCTGCCCTTAGATTCTTATGTATTAGATGGGCCCTGATCCTACAGGGCTCCTCTTAGGTTCTTATGGACCAAATGGGCCGTGGCCTGATCCAGCAGGGCTCCTCTTATGAAAGAAAGTGAAAACCTGGGCAAGGACAATTTATATGGAGGCCTCTGCACTGAGTGTCCATTTTGTTGGAACCCATCAGCCTGTAATATTAAACCACTTACAAAGAGGAGGAAGGGAGAAATCAGAGTTTTAAAGTATATTTAGAATTTCACCAGAAAGCTCCTTGCATGGGTAACTCGAATGCCAGCTGAAACGATCTCCAAACAGCAACATTAAACAAAACAAACACTCCTTTTCGAAGCCTAGCAAGTTGCAAAATAAAGTTTTTTGAGGGGTTGATGGGTAATTTAAAAAAAATCAGATTTTGAATCAAAAAAAGGAAAACTTAAGAAACAACCCCCAAGGGGCGATGGACATCTGACCAACCCGTTTGGGAATCGCCCCATTGAAACTGCATCAGGTTCTTCTTAGCATCGCCCGCGATGGGGGGGGGGGGGACTGAAAAGTGAAAGGAGGAGAGAAAAGTTGCGTTGCTTCCCCACCCACCCCACCCCCAACACACACACACAGGTTTCCCACTCTGAGAAAATCCAAGAGGAGCTTTCTGGAGGGGGGGCGCCTTTTTTGGGTAGGGAGGAGGTGAAAGCCCCTTCCCCCCTGAGCGTCCCTTTCTCCTGGGGGGGGGGGGAGCTGTGAACAGTTTTACTGGAGCGCCCCCCTTGGTGGGGGCGGGGCGAGCATGGTCTCACCTGAGCGGCCCCTCCTTTCCATAGGTGGGCAGCAGCAGCACGGTGAGCCGCAGCGGCGCCTTCACTAGCGCGGCCCTACAGTCGAGGATGAGGGGGAGGGAGCGAGGCGTCCACTCGCCTCTCACCTGAGCCCCTTTCCTTCCTCTTCTCGGAGAGGGGGGGAGACGGGCGGGACTCACCTGGTGGCCAGGAGGGGCCCAGCCAAGCGCGGGAACGAAGGGGGCGGCGGGTTGGGGGCTTCTCCTGGTGGCCCCCGTGGCCGAGGAGGAGTCCGGCAGGTAGACAGACAGGTAGACAGGTAGGCAGGGAGCTGCGGCTCGGTTCGGCTCCCCTGCGGCAGGAGGCGGCGGAGGCAACGTGGCTGCTGCTTCGCCGGTGAGTTTCCGGGCGGGCGGGGAGGAAAGAAGGAGAAGGAGAAAGTCGAAACCAGGAGGAGGAGGAGAGAGGGAGGAGGAGGAGGAGGAGGGGAAAGCCCAGGTGGCGCCGCCCCTCGGGTCTCCTCGGGAGGAAAGCCACACGGCTCCTAGCCCTGGTTCTCTCTGCCGTCATGGGGTGGGACAGACTCCGGCTGTGGTCACATCTCAGCTTTAATCCGGCTTCAGTCCGCCTTCAGAGCGAGAGGACACCGCAGCAAAGTAGCCGGTGATTTTCCTTCCACATCGTCGCTTCCAAAGGTGAATGTCCTGAGTTATTTAACTCTGAAAGAAAACAGCTTGTCGCTTTGCTGATATATTCTCTCGCTCTGAAAGTGGACTGAAGCCGGATTAAACCTGAAGTGTGACCACAGTCTCCATCGGGATAAGCCCAGGACGCCCTCCAGCCATGGCTCTCTGATCTGAGGCTGTGATCACACCTACATTTTTTAAATCCAGCTTCAGTCTGCTTCCAGAGTGAGATAACACACTTGCAGAATGGCGAGACGTGTGTTTTTGGTTTTATCTAACCTTAGAAAATCCACCTTTGAATTAGATAACAGAGAAGAAAAATGACAAGGTGCTTTGCTGCTGTGTTCTTCCACTTTGAAAGTGGACTGAAGCTGCCTTAAAATGTAGGTGTGAATGCAGCCTAAGTCTCTCTCTTTCTCTTCATCCATCCATCCATCCATCCATGGCTCTCTCGATCCATGACTCTGACTCTCCATCCATCCATTCATCTGTCCATCTCTGTCTGCCTGTCTCCCTGGCTCTCTCTGTCCATGACTCTGACTATCCGTCCGTCCATCCGTCCGTCCATCCATTTGTTCATCTCTGTCTCCCTCCCTCCCACCCTGGCTCTCTCTATCCATGACTCTGACTATCCGTCCGTCCGTCCATCCATCCATGTGTTCATCTCTGTCTCCCTCCCTCCCTCCCTGGCTCTCTCTATCCATGACTCTGACTCCCTCCCATCTCCACCTCAGCAAGTATTTTGGGAGCTGTCAGAAGTGCAAGTGAAGTTTGGCCAGTTGAGAGGACCAGGTCCTGGACTTTCAAGGCACAAACCCTCTCTGGTGTCCCGGGGGGGGGGGGGGGGCGGGGGCTCCAGGTCTCCCCACCATCCACCTAGGGAGCATTTTACAATCAGATCTGCCTTGTGTGACGGTTGTGGGGATATGGCTCCAAAGTCCAAGCTGACCCCAGCAGAGTTTGAAAAGCTCTACCAAACCGTGTAATGTAGCTGCAGCTGCTAGACCAGTGATGGTGAACCTTTTGAGCTCAGTGTGTCAAAATTCGCAAGAAAACCTAGCTTAACTCGGGTGCTGTGTCACATCTAGAAATATCCATAATTTCGTGATATTTGTAGCTCTAGTAAAAAAGTTATATTTTTGGTATATGTATTTTATTAAAAGCAAAAACAAATAATTCTTTACATTAGTGACCTTTGTAGCTGAATTTTGTTTGCTAATATTCAACTGAAAGTTGGTATTTCGTACACTTCTAGAACAAGCAAGCACTACACGCCCAGGTGCCAGGGTGACCATGTGTGTCACCCAAAAGGGCTTGGCGTGTCACCTGTGACATACGTGTCACAGGTTGGCCATCACTGTGCTAGACTGTATCTTCCTTGGTACGGTACATCCTTCTGCACCATCGAGGAAATGGGAACTTTGCTTATTTAATGCCCTCCCACCAGGTTTCCACGTGTGATTTGGCCTCTGGGGTGCTTTTGACCTGCACTGATGGACTGGATCACTCCTTTGCAGTGCTATTGCCTGACAATGGTAGTCTGCCCCCCCCCCACCCCCGGGACTCCTGGTGATAAGGAGATAGGAATAATAGATAAAAACTTGGAAAAATATAATGCCATAATGCAATGCATTTTTTTCCATTGCAAATTGTTGCCTTTAGTGAAGCCACATGGAAAACGTCAGCAAAAGTTATTTGTTCCCTGGGACCATTTTGTATCATTTATTTAATTTATTTATTATTTACATTTCTATCCCGCCCCATACCCAATGATAAAGAGACACAAAGGATTGTTTACAGCTCAACAAATAGGAAAGTAAAGCTGCCTTTTCGAAGTCTGAACTCGGTAGCTGGAATTGGCGATAGGCCACGTCAAGGGCTTCTGTTCAGAAATTCTCTACCCAGGATCTTCTCCAGCAACCCACATCTCAAAGACCTGCTCACAGATGGGTTTTTTGGGCATTCGATTCGTGACAAATCGAAGGTTAGAAAATTTGTATTTGTTTGAATCGATGCCCTTCAAATGTGGTAGGATTCTGTTCGTATGAATATCCAATATGAATGCATACAGATCCGACATATGGATCCTGCGGGCTCTGCATGCGGATCCAATACAAACACATATGTATCAGATACAAATCCTATATGAGTGCATGCAGGTATCTGATACATATCCCCAGTTTAATGAATGTACAAACTATTCAAACAAATGTTCCAAAACATTCGTATTTGGGGAGGTGGGAAAGAGGCTGCACCAGTCACATCTGCAATGGATCCAGAGTGTATTTGACATGGATTGAGAGTAGATTCAAAGTGGATTCAGGGCAGATTTGACGTTTTCAGAACGGATATGTTACAGGATACGGATAGGATATGGATGCATTCATATTGGATATTCATACCAATTCATACAAATGCATTCATATCAAATAGGATCCTACCACATTCAAAGGGGATCTATTCGAACAAATACAAATTTTCTTCCATCCACATACCTAAAACCAGTCTGTCATTGTCCAAGGTAACTGCACTCTTGCATTTTCGGTTGTCCAGCCCTTTGTTATCTTCTCCAAACTCTTTCCTAATTTTGAGCTCCATGAAATAGTTCCAGAACGTGCTGGTGCTGCTGATGGACAAGGGGTCCCTGTCTTGAACGATGACCTTCTGAGGCTTCACCATCTTTGCTATCGTGCAAGTGGCAAAATCAATCCCCATGGCCAGCATGTAGCCTTCAAAGTTTTCACTGCTCACAGGCTCCCAAGCATCTCTGAAGTCCACCAGCATAGCTGAAAATGGCAACCCAACTTCAGAGGAAAGCTGTAGATAAGGATATATCGACAGGTCTGCAATAATGCATTGCATGATTTCAGCAGCAAGGCTTTTACAGGCACCAGGATTTAGTCAGACTTGAAGTCAGCTTGAGTTCTCCTGATCCCGACAGTTTCCAAGGGATCAGCTGTTTCTGCAGATTAAAGATCCAGAAACGCGAAGTATCCCTATTTGAATTAAATGTAGTCTCGCTGCTGGATTTAGAAATAATCCTCACTATTTAGCAATGGGAATGCAAGCAGTTTTGGGGGGGAGGGAACCGTGCTTTAGGGGTGTTCTCTACAGTTTCCCTTGATCCAATGATAAGCTGTGATTTCCTGGTCCTGGCTCTCTGCCATCGGGATGCCTGAAAGGGAGGGGAGAGGCAAGGAATCAACAGAGCCTGCAGATTGTAACATTTGTAACAAGAGATCAGTGTAACAAATTGGTGGCTTCTGTGTTAAAGCCTGCCTACTTTCTCCCTTTTTCCTTCTGATCATGTCTTTTGCTTGGTTCCCTGCCATTTCGTGCTGTTCTGCTACAATGGGCTAGCACAACTGTCAGCTCCTTGTGTAAAAGCCTCCCTCCCTCCTTCCCTCCCCCCTGCCATTACGTGCTGCTCCAGTGCATGGATCTTTAGGAATTTCCAACAGCACTTCCTTCTTGCTGTGATTTAATCTTCTACTGCCTTGTTAACATGAGAAGCTGTGCTACAGGGGAGAAGCCGTGAAGAAACAATGGTGCCACGCTCTGAATCAGGACAGGCTTATATAAGGGGTAGGGTTTGAATTGCCCACCCTGATGAAGTCAGGGTATGAGAGAGGGAAGGGAGTTTGTCCCCTGCAAGTCTGCAGTATAAGCTAAGAGTGGGAACAAAAAAAAAAACAGACCTTGCCGCTGACTTAAAAAAAATAAAAAATCCTGGTTTAAATCTGGATTAAATTGCCCAGTGGGAACTTGACCTTGATGTTGTAGGACTGGACCATAAAGAAGATGGAATTAGCAGAAATGGATACATTAACTGATGTGATGCTTGTAATTCTGCAGAGTCTTTTTGGAGGTGGCTCCTTATAAGATAACCTTTCCCAGATGAAGCTTGCCCTGATTAGCCACCAGCACTGCCTACTTCTTTTCATTCCTGGCCCTTGATCCTGCATCTAGGCTTACATCACCACAGGCTACGGCAGAGGCAGCTTTGCCTTTCATTCTCTTCCTGATTGGCATATCACATTTCTGTACGGGTGAGTGTTCAAAATAGTGGGCACACCCTCCCTGCTGAAGAGCATAATGCTCCAGCTTACGAAACTGCCTGCTATGTGAGCCAAAAGCGTGGGGCGTGAAGCCAAGGGAGCACTCTCTAGGTTTGTGGAGGAGCTTGCATTGGCAGGATGCGGCTATGGCTTGTGAGTTACACTGGGCTGAGCACAGATGCTCCTCAGATGCTCCTGAAGGCAGTGAAGAGGCAGAGATGTTCTCTGGGCATTCAGTCAGGGTTCCGCTCTGGGCACAAAGAGCTCCGACTGCTTCATGGGCCAGAAGGCCTTGAGAATGCTTGGTGGACAAAGTAAACTAGAGTTAATACCTTCCTTGTCTTTACAAGACACTGTTACTTACTCTGTGAGTAGGGCTGGAGAGAGGACTGGACACAGTACTCTAGATGAGGTCTGACCAAAGTAGAGTGAAGGTGGATAATTCTTGTGATCTAGACTCAGTACTCCTCTTGATGCATCCTAGGATGGTGTTGGCCTTTTTTGCAGCTACGTCACATTGCTGACTCAGGTTTATCCTGTAATATACCTGTACACCCTTGGTCCTTTTCACTTGGGCTACTACTCAGCCAGATTCCTCCTATTCTGTATTAATTTTATCATTTTTCTTACCAAGAAGTAGGACTTGGCTAACGTTTTTTCAGACTCTTAATGTTTTCGGTAGACCTGTTGTTTCCTGTGTGTAATAGGAAGGAATTAATCTGTGCTACTACTAAACATTTGTAAAAAGCATCTCATTAGAGCCTTCAGAAGGAGCTAAGGAGAAGATGTTTACTCTCACACTGACAAAAACCCTCGGGCAGAAGCAAAGGTAATTGTTTTGTGGTTTTGAAATGCACTTCTGGAGAAAAGAGGAATTTACGACTTGTCATGTCGGTTACAAAGGGCTTGTAATAAAACACGCGGAAAGTTTGAGTCTTGGGAAGTTCTATTCCCAGGGCGCGTTATTGTATAGTATGTAATTGGGTAAAGAAAGACAGAGGGAGTTCCAGAGGAATTCATGGGACTTCTAGAACAACAACTTCTTTCAGGAGATATAGGTGAAAAACAAACAAGCTTGGGGTTTTTTTTGTTTTTTTGTTTAATTTTAAAAAGAAAGGCCTTGTCTGTGTTGGCCCCCCAGGCTTTGAAATAACCTCACAGTGGAGATATACCAGGCATCAAATTCATATGGTTTTCAATAGCTCATTCCTGATACATAGTTTCCTCTGAATCTAGTCTTGACAAGATGGAAGGTGGGGGGGGAGAGAGACTGGGTGGGTGGGTTGTATTTTAAATATGTTTGTATTAGGAATGGCACAAACAAAATCTGCATATTCATTTCACTGTGGAAGCAAGCACCCATTTGTTCATTTCACCATGGAACTGTCTAATCCATAAACAGTTCTTTGCAATCCATTTCACACTATTGCTAAAAGAAAAAAAAATCAATTTCCTTTTCCACCGAAAAAGCCCTTTTCATGGGCAGAATTCACAGCAAGACACAAATGTCCAATCAAATTGTTCACGTTCACAAGTGGGAATCTTGTTCGATTGGATCAAAGTTTTGAATATGCAAACAACCACATGTTCATTTCAACGCAAATATTTGCAATCACAAACAATTGGACTGGATTTTTGATATCAGATTTTGCATTTACGTTTTTAGTTTTTAATGTTTTGTGTTTTATCGCAGGCTGTGATCCACCTTGGGACCTCTGGGTGCAAGGTGGGATACAAATGTTATAAATAAATAAATACACTGTGTCTGTCTGTATTACAGAATATCCATGCTTTATTCCAGAACATCCAAATACAGCAGAATAAGTAAGCAACATCTGGATGCAGCCTCCTTTATCTGTTTTTGGACACATCTGTCGGAGACAGTATGGTCTAGTGGTTATGGAGCCAGACTCTTATCTGGGAATACCGGGTTTAATGCCACATTCCTCCATGAAGCCAGCTGGGTGACCTTGGGCTAGTCGCAGCTCTCTTCTGAGCTCTCACAGCCCCACCTACCTCACAGGGCAGAAGAACTGAAAGTTTGTCAGCTGCTTTGAGTCCCCTTAAATGGGTGAGGAAAGCAGGGTAGAAAAGCCTGCTCTTCTTCTATAGAGAACACCACAAACCATGTTCGTTGCTAGATTTGTGTTTGTCATTAGGATTATTATGGCCCTTTCTGCACTGGCCCTTAATTGGGATTATATCTCAGGATAGGGACCAGCCATATTCATGCTGGTCCTATCTATTGTAGGCCATACCAGGGCCTACCATAGTTTGCAGTGGCATGCAGATGGTCGGTCCCCATCCTGAGATATAATCTGAAATAAGGCCTAGTGCGGAAAGGGCCTATGATTAAGGGATTCAGTACAGGTAGAACACTGGGAAACAATGGAGTGTTATCATGCTTTCTAATGTTCCTGGGGTGCAACTTTCTCAGAATCACCTTCTTTTTGTCTTGGTGGAACCTGCCCTCTACTGGCGAATAGCTGTAATAACTAATTTCTTTCTGCAGTATTTGCCCAATAAACTAGGCTACTAATTAAAGTAATTAGCCTGCGTTGCTCCCATAGAGCAGAATGTGGGCTTTAAAAATAACCTCGCAGGAAAATCCAGAGAGCAACCTCTAAGCACTTAAGTAGACTTTTTCCCAACAGATGTTTCCATTCCAGGTGACTGGAACTTACCAGATGTTTCATGGTCAGTCCAGATTTTAGGAAGGGAAAACACGGGCTGTCAGTGGCCCATCTTGTCCCGCTGTCTGCAGTCAGGCTGCATTCACACCTAAGTTTTAATTCAGTTTCAGACCACTTTCAGAGGGAGAGAACACATCACTAAAGCAAATAGTCATTTTCTTTCTACTTTATCTAAACCAGGGGTTCTCAACCTGTGGGTCGCGACCCATTGGGGGTTGCGCAGCCATTTCGGCGGGGTCACCAAAAGCTCCCGCAGGGCCCCCCCGCGTCTCCCCCACCACGCCCCCCCCCCGCCTCGCCGCCGCTGCTGTGAGGAGAGATCGGCGGCGGCAGCGGGTGGCAGTTGCCTTCGAGGCGGCAGCGGGAGCATCCCTGGCAGCACTTGAGGCGAGGCGAGGAGGATGGCGGTGGCGGCGGCGGCGACTGTGGGCAGCCCCGGGCGGCTGGGCTGGCCACTGAGGGCAGGCGCCCGCCCGGTGCTATGCCTGCCTGCCTGCCGGGCGGCGATGGCGGTGAAGGGCGCCAGACCCTCACCGCCTGGTGCCTCGCCGCCCGCCCCCTTCGCCCGCTGGAATCCGGCGTCGCACCCCCCCAAGGAGGAGTTGCGGGTCGGGGAGGACTGAACGCGACGCCAGCGGCCCTGGCCCCACCCCTGGCCCCACCCCTGGGGTCGCGGAGGCATTGGGGGCTTCATTGGGGGGTCGTGGCATTAGCCACGTTGAGAACCGCTGATCTAAACGAAAGGTAGATTTTCCGAGTTCTGCATGAATACAGCTTGACATGTTGCTGATGTCTTCTCTCACTCTGAAAGTGGACTGAAACTGGATTAAAATGTAAGTGTGAATGCAGACTCATGGTGGCACAGGGAAGCCCGATGGCAGGAGATGAGACCACAGCTTAGGCCTCCGTCCAGCTGGGATACACACACTGCTTCCATCAATCTCTCTCTTTCCATAGGCATGTTTGCACTACATCCCATAGTGCATGACTTGAGAACTTCTGGGGAAGAGCATCTGCACCTTGAGCCTTCCCAGAAGTTCCCTAATCATGCACTAGGTGTGGAGCATGAAATCGTGCTGCACACCTTGACTTTCATGCTCCAGGGTTGTCTGAGGTGCCGCGCACTCAGATGATCATAGACATGACTGCACATGTGCAGAGCATCAGCATCATCATGGTAATGGTGCTGACATATGTGCCATCGCACAGGGTGCCGCAACCAAAATTGCAGTGCCCTGAAGAGGACCAGCCCTGCAATCCATTCAAGGTAAGTATCTGATCGTGGGAGAGGGAAGAACGACTAACATTCACTAGCACTCCAAATGGATGGATGGATGGATGGATGGATGGATGGATGGATGGATGGATGGATGGATGGATGGATGGATGGATGGATGGATGGATGGATGGATGGATGGAAATATATGCATGCATGCATGTATGTATGTTTCTATCCCACCCTATACGCAAAGGTCTCAGGTTGGGTAATAACATTTAAAATCCAATACATTAAAACAATAAACAATCTATATTAAAAGAGGAAAAATGTTTCCATTTAGCCAAAGGCCAGGGCAAAGAGACGTGTCTTCACTGCCTTCCTGAACATATACAGTGAGGGAGCCTGATGAACCTCAAGGAGGAGATTATTCTATAGCCTGGGGACCATCACTGAGAAGGCCTTCTCCCGGGTGCCCACCCCTTTTGCTGCTGAGGGTGGTGGGACAACTAGTAGGGCCTCCCCTCCAGATCTTGAGGCGTGGGCAGGTCAATATGGGAGTTGACGTTACTTCAGATATAAGTCAAGGTTAGCACCTTGAATTGGGCTGGTAGCGAATTGGTAGCCAGTGCAATTCTTTTAAGACCAGTTAATCATGTTCCTTTCCTGTCCAGCGAAATCTCCCCATGTCTTTCCAACTGGCCATAGCTTTCCTGATGCAGAAGCAATGTCCCATCAAGCTGTTTTGGAAACTCTCCTCTTAAAACTGGATAAGCCTTTTGGATTTGCAAGACCCTGGCGACCTTTGGGAAGCGTTCCCGCTGCTTTTTCATCCCACCCCTGCTTTTGGAGATGGAGAAGATGGGCGAACCAGAGAACATGAGGAAGAAGGAACTTGGATTGCTTATTTTACTAGGGAGAGTGCACAGATGAAGTTGTCCCGCGTGCAAAAAGGAGCAGCATTGCTCCAAACTGGTCTCGGAACGTGCTGCCAAATGCAATGGGTCCCAAGGGCATTTTGGGGATGGGGAGGCAGGCAGAAACGATGAATGGAAAATATGATGCATGGTTCACCTTAATGGCCCCGGGGCCCCAGTGGCTTATGAATGGTGGCGGAAGAAGACGGAATCGGAAAACTGACTCCAGCTTTTCTAAACGTCTACAAAGACGGCAGAGCAGAAATGCCAATGCAAGCTGTATAGACCCTTTCTAGTTTTATTGCCCTTTTAACCTGCATCTCCAGGAAACTTTATGGATTCCAAGACACGCTACAGTCATGGGCTGTGGTCACGTGTAAGGTTTAATCCAGCTTCAGTCCACCTTCAAAACAAGAAAACACCTCAGCAAAGTGGCCGGTAATTTTATTTCCACATTATCTCTCTCAAAGAGGAATTTTCTGAATTATTTAACACTGAAAGAAAACAGCTGGTCACTTTTCTGATGTATTCTCTCACCCTTAAAGTGGACTGAAGCTGGATTAAACCTTGGGGTCCAACCTAAGGTTTACTCTAGCTTCAGCCCACTTTCACAGGGAAAGAACGCATTACTGATCCCAAATATTCTCTCTCATCAGGCTGTGGTCACACTTAAGGTTTAATCCAGCTTCAGTTCACTTTCAGAGTGAGCGAGTCAAGGCAACAGGTGATGACTTCGGAGTAATTCCTCGCCTCCTGACCTTGGAACACCCTGCCTGCTCCCAAGGGGTGCAAACGCAGCTTCCGGGGCATTTTGGCAGAGGCATTGCGGGTACATACCAGGAAGGACATTTCCAGCTGTGCATTGCAGCTGTGGTCCTAAGGTTAGGATTCTCTCTTCTGCACATATTACAGTCCAACCTATGGGTCATGGTGATGGGTCTGTGTAAGGAAGTAAACGTTCTGCAGACTCCTTATGATTTTTAAAGCCACTTTGGCTGTGGTCACACTTAAGGTTTAATCCATCTTCAGTCCACTTTCAGAGTGAGTGGATGCATCAGCAAAGTGACCAGCTGTTTTCTTTCAGTGTTATATAACTCAGAAAATTCAACTTTGGGATAGATAATGTAGAAAGAAAATTATTGGTCACTTTCCTGAGGTGTTTTCTCGCTCTGACAGTGGACTGAAGCTGGATTAAGCCTTAGGTGTGACCATAGCCTTTGAGTTTACCAGTAGGTGTCTCTACTGATTTAAGCAGTCTGTGGCCTGAGTGAAAAACTCTCGTGATGCAGGAAATGGGAAAAAACGAACACAATTGTGTGGTAAAACCGGGCCTCACGTTTTCGGTTTATAATTATCTGAGGAAATTGTTAAATTATCTGAGACAAATTATTATTGAGTAAGTTGGCAAAAACCTGCCAGACCCTGACTAAATGACTGTTTAATCATCAAGGCCAGGTATTATTCATTAAATACTAATAAATTTACAGAAGATGACAGATGTTGGAAAGAAATAAATCAGAAAGAAACAGAGATTCAGGGTTGGCCACAGCAAACTGGAACACACCATTTTTGTGCTGAAATGACTGGCATGATTGCACATTCGAATTCGAATGAAATGTTTTGGTACATCCGTATGAAGCTTCGTATGGGATTCGTGTGGGATTCATATGGGATTGAATATTCATATCAAATTCAATTCTTACTACAGTCGAAGGGGATCTGTTCAAAAGAATACAAATTTTCTTGCATTTGATTCAATATGAATTGAATACCAAAAAAAAAAATTGTTCATATCCCTAGTGTCAACTGATACCAGTAGAAATTTTAACTCCCAGATTTCCAGGTTACAGAAATAAGAGACAGACACTGGCAGAAAGCTATTGACACAGTTTGTTGGAGGAATTTCTGTGCAAAAGAATAATGAAAGGAAACTCCTAAGTCTGAACAGGTCTGCTTCTCATGACTACGTCTGAAGGCCTCAGGTGTGGCAGATGGCCAGCTTTTGGTCTTGAGCTCCCACCTTCAGAAATATCCACACATTTATGGGAATATTTTTAATTATTGGGACTGAGGCACATTTGCTGCTTGAAGAAACCAGAGCATTAATCCAATCAAGCACAATGCCAGCGTGAAATAAAAGGAAAAGAAATGCGTGCCAAAAATAACATTTGGAAAGCAGCACAAAGTGGATAAAAGGATGAAAAAATGCACAGAGAAGTGGAAAATATTAGGGGATTTTGTTTTGTTTTGTCCCATAGGCAGAGTTTGGAAAATTCTCTTTTCCTGGACCAAAGCTCCTCTGATCATTTGTCACAGTGGCTAAGAATCATCAGGATTTTAATGAAAAAAAAATCACTTTTCCCCAATGCTGGTGAAGTAACAGGTAGCCACAGACTGTAGGGAAATGCACAGACCTGAAAATCTATGTTCAGTTCAAATGGAAGCAAACTTTAAAGAGCCTCGGTTTGGTTTGAACCTTTCGAAAAGGTTCCAATCAAACATGGAACCTGTTTGACATTTTTCTTTTTTTTAAAAAAAGCCCCTTTTAAAGGGCAAAATAACAGCAAACACAAATCATTTAAGTTTGCAGACCCCTTGTTTCAGTTAACTTCAAATCAACCCCCAGGGTCCTGGCTTTCTTAATATATTCTGTATTTTTAATTTGTACAGCGAAAGTATACTAAGAATGACAGAACTGGAACAAAGTGCAGTTCTAATTCAAGTTGAGAGTTAAAACATTAATATTTTGAGAAAGGAATATGAGGCCGTTTTGCAAGTTTAAGAAGAAGAAGAGTTTGCTTTTCTACCCCGCTTTTCTCACCCATTTAAGAGGCTCAAAGTGGCTGACAAACCTTCTGTTCTTCTCCCCACAACAGAACACCCTGTGAGGTAGGTGGGGCTGTGAGAGCTCAGAAGAGAGCTGTGACTAGCCCAAGGTCACCTAGATGACTTTGTGGGTAAGTGCAGAATCGAACCTGGTATTCCCAGATAAGAGTCTGGCTCCTTAGCATAGTGACCAGTAATTTTCTTTCCACATTATCTATCCCAAAGGGCAATTTTCAGGGTTATTTAACACTTCGTCACTGATGTGCTCTCTCACTCTGAAGGTGGACTGAAGCTGAAGTAAACCTTAAGTGTGACCACAGCCAAAGCAAATTCCAAATGTGAATTAATGCTAAACATTAAGAAGACAGAGAGAATGTAAAATTTACGATTGATGGTGAAGAAGCAGACAGATTTGGTTTTCTGAACTTATGTATAGACAAATAGGCTGGAGTACTGAGGAAGTGCATTGAAGGTCATAATGACGCGGGCATATCATGAATCCTAAAGACATTCCCTTGACAATAAAGCTCAGAATCCTTTAAATAATGGTCTATCCTGTTGTGATGTTTGGCTGTGAAAGTTGAATGCTGAGAAAGAGCAAAAGGAAGAAGATAATATTGATATCTTTGAATTGTTGAACTGGTGTCAGTTATTAAGAAGATTGTGGGTTGCAGGAAAGAAGACAAATAGATCAGCCCTAGATGAAGCAGAACCAGGGGCGTTTTTGCACTTCCCTTCCCATCCACTGGACAGGAAAGGAGCATGATTAACCAACGTTGACTAGCACTCACACTTGAAGTTAATTTTGGCTGTTCCATCCCCCTGCAATCCCGGGACCAGTCCTCTTCTGGGCACCACCACTTTGACTGAGGTGCCCTCTGTGACTGTGCATGCAACAGCAACATCACCTTGACAATGCTGATGCTCTGCGCACACGCAGATGCATCTATGGTTGTCCAAGGTGCCAGCGCACTTGCACTGAGCATCAGAAGAGGTGCAGATGGCCACATCACTGGATGCTTGAGGTACGTTCTGGTAAATGTTGGTTCTGTTGTGAAGCACAATTTAGTGCTCCACATCTAACCAACCATTAGTGAACTTCTGGTGAGGCAAGGCAGGCTTAGAGGCTGTAGCAGCCTCCTCCCCATGCGGATGCTCTTCACCAGAAGTTCACTAATGCTTCACTAGATTTGCAAGACTTTAGTGTGAATAGATTATTCCTTTGTGACCATGTCTGCAAATCAGAAATTCACAAACTTTGGACATGTGGTGTGAGCTGAAGAGAGATGGGGGGGTGGGGGGTGGAACATTCTGCTTGCCAAAGTTGAGGGAAGCCAAGAGAAGGAGGATAAGAGGCAAGATGGATGGCTACTGGAACACGTCACAATCTTCAAGAGTCACTTAGAACTCACAGAGATGCTGCCGTGCAATCCAGCTTTTTCTCTGCCTGGAAATATCTGATCCGGGGGAGTGAGGGGACAACCCCCCCCCCCCCCGTCAACAACCCATCTTTCCTCATTTGCTTCCATCTAGGCATGCCTCCAGATGAGAAGATGAATGCTTCCTGCTCTGTGCTGGAGTTTCTGAAGCCAGTGACCGTCTGGTAACCAGATGATCTCACGCTGAGGCTGGAAGGGCCTCCTGCTTGCTGGAGCTCCGAGGGACGCCGAGAAGTTGCTTCCGGGCCTTAACTGCAGAGATGCTATCTTATGGGCGCGCATTTGCTTTGGGTTGAAAGAGGTGTGAGTGGCTTTTCTCAGCGTTTCTTGCTCCCGCTTTGCCTCACCATGATGTCACCAGTCCAGATCTCTGTGGGGGGAGCACACAGTGGGAGCGACAGCAACCGTGGCTTTCTGTGAACTCCAGGGCAACAGGCCGTCCCTGGCAAGCTGTTTTTCCCAGCCTCAGAAATGTGGAAAAGGGAAGGAGAGAAAAAAGCAAAAGCAACCAGAAAGCGAGAAATATGGAAAAGCTTTTGAGAGTATAAAAAGGACTTTCTTTCCCCACCACCTCATAGACGCAGGAAGCTTCTAAATACTGGAGTTTGGAACCTATGAACCTCAGAGGAGCCCTGCTGGATCAGGCCACAGCCCATCCAGTCCATAAGAACCTCAGAGGAGCCCTGCTGGATCAGGCCACAGCCCATCTAGTCCATAAGAACCTAAGGGGAGCACTGCTGGATCAGGCCACAGCCCATCTAGTCCATAAGAACCTTAGAGGAGCCCTGCTGGATCAGGCCACAGCCCATCTAGTCCATAAGAACCTCAGGGGAGCCCAGCTGGATCAGGCCACAGCCCATCTAGTCCAGCATCCCGTCGCACACAGTGGCCCAGCAATTGCCCACAGGCATCTCAAGCAGAGACAAGGGAAACCTTCTCCTGCTCTCGAATCCCAGCAAATGGCCTTAGGAGCATCCTGCTTGTCCCCTCAGCCAGAAAGATGTACTTAGGCATCCATTCTACATCTGTCATCCATAAATGTGTCTAACCCTTCCTTAGAGCCATCTAGGCTAGTTGCTGTTATCACCTCTTCTGGCAGCAAATTCTGTAGGCTGATGACCCTCTGGGTGGAGAACTACTTCCTTTGTCTGATCCGACTCTCCCACCCATCAGCTTCATAGATGACCCCTGGTTCTAGGGTTATGTGCTAGCGAAAAAGTTTTCTCAATCCACCTTTTCTATACATGCATGATTTTATATAGTTTAATCAGATCCCCTCTTGAATGCCATCTTAGCAGGTTGAAGAGGCACATCTAAGGGGGAATGGTTTCTAGCCCCAAAGCAGGACTTTCTTTTAAGCAAGAGTGCTCAGCCATGCTCCCTCCAGAAATGTTAATGTGCTAATGATCATTAACCCTCATGTATGAAGGGAAGGGACCCAGTTTCTTAACAAGCAACACAAAGAACATGCCGCATAGAAAACAAGAGATCTATCATCATGTCATACAAGAAGGTCATTTGCACAGAGGAATCTGGCTGGGGAGACATGGCACATGCACTTCCCACCAGTTTGGTCCTCTGGTTAGAAAACTGGACTATTATCTGCTAGTCTCCCGGTTCAATTCTGCACTCCTCCACAAAGCCAGCTGGGTGACCTTGAGTTAGTCGCAGCTCTCTTTTCAGCTCTCACAGCCCCACCTACCTCACAGGTGGGAAGAAGAATAGAAGGTTTGTCAGCTGCCTCGAGTCCCCTTAAATGGGTGAGAAAAGCAGGGTGGAAAAGTCAACTCATCATCTTCCTCCTCCATGAAGCCAGCTGGGTGACCTTGGGCTAGTCACCACTCTCTTTCTGAGCGCTCACATACCCACCTGCCTCACAGGGTGTGTGTTATGGGGAAAAGAACAGAACGTTTATGAGTTGCTTTGAGTCCCCTTAAGTGGATGAGAAAGGCTGGATAGAAAAGCCAACTCTTCTTCTTCCTTCACGAAGTCAGCTGGGTGACCTTGGGCTAGTCACAGCTCTGAGCACTCACAGCCCCATCTACCTCCCAGGGTGTCTGTTGTGGGGAGAAGAACAGAAGGTTTGTCAGCCACTTTGAGTCCCCTTAAAGGTGAGAAAAATGGGTGATAAAAATAATCTCCTCTTCTTCCTTCTCCTCCTCTTTGGTCTTAAGGGTCATGGGACCTCCAGGAAAAATCTAGTCTCTCCCCCTAGCAGTTTTGCCCTCTGAAAGAATGCTACCAGAGGTAAGGAAGCCTCTTTCAGAAAGCAGAAGGCTTCCTCGGAGGAAGAAAACAACAGACAATGCTTAAAAACAAAAACAAAGGCTATAAGGAATGCAAAAGAAAAAAAAACCAGATTGCAATAGAATATCAAAGCTGTGCACTACAATTGTTGACCACTGGGGCATCCCTTGTTCACAGTCCCAGATGCCCTCTGACAGATATTGGCGAAGACTCTTTGGAGGGCATGAGTGTCACCAGCTTTCAGATTGGAAGCTTTGAGAAAAAGCAATTCCCTTTCCCTGCCATAGCTCCGCCGAGCTTTAATGGCTTTATAGTTTTAAAAGAACCATCCTTCTCCTCTGCACATGGTTGTTTCTGTCTCCAGTCTCTTTCCAGACTCTCAGGACGTGTCTTCTGCAACCTCCAAGGGTCAGTCTGCATGCAAACCAAACTGCTCTCAGGAGAACCTCCGTCACCGGCGGGCTGGAAAGTAGCGTGGGAATCCCTGAATGGAGGCCTCCACGCCAACCCTCAAGGCAGGAAATGCTTAAGGGTTAGAGGCACCCTCAGATGGCCCTTCCAGCTGGGCCGAAGCTATCTTCTGGGAAGGCGCTGTGCTAATTTTGTACGAGTTTCCTTCTCCCCTTTCTGATTCATTTTTCCTCCTGGACGTTTCCTTGAGTGGTTGTCCCAGAAAGAAACATCACAGGGTTATAAGCCAAGGGAAGAAGGAAACTGGTGACCCTAGAAGTCTTCAGAAGTCTGGCCCAGGCCATTTCCCAGGCCATGTCTCCATGACACAGTGAAGGCACCTCAAGTTGAGGCCACCCTCCATGACATCAGTTGGCCTAAGGGTCTAGTTAAGGTGGGTTTGCTGACCAATGGCCGTTCCTTCACTGGGCCTTGTTCTGGATTATATCCTGGAATAGGGGCCTACCATCCACATGCTAGAGCAGATGACCGCAGGGTCCAAGTGGGCCTGGGGTAGTCCACATCGGGATGCAGATGGCAAGTCCCTGTTCTGAAATATAATCCAGAATAAGGGCCAGTGCAGAAAGAGTCAGCTTGGTCTAGTGGTTAGGGAGCCGGACTCTTATCTAGGAATATTGGGTTTGATTCCACCCTCTTCCACGAAGCCAGTTAGGTGACCTTGGACAAGTCACAGCTCTCTTCTGAGCTCTCACAGCTCCACCCACCTCACAGGGTGTCTGTTGAGGGGAGAAGAATGGAAGGTTTGTCAGCCACTTTGAGTCCCCTTAAATGGGTGAGAATCAGCGTTTTCGTGCATTTATTCTTTCTTTCTTTCAGGGCTGCGGTTACACTTAAAGTTTAATCCAGCTTCAGTCTACTTTCGGAATGAGAGAATACATCAGCAAAGTGACAAGGGCTGTGGTCACACTTGAGGTTTAATCCAGCTTCAGTCCACTTTCAGAATGAGAGAATACATCAGCAAAGTGACAAGGGCTGTGGTCACACTTGAGGTTTAATCCAGCTTCAGTCCACTTTCAGAATGAGAGAATACATCAGCAAAGTGACAAGGGCTGTGGTCACACTTGAGGTTTAATCCAGCTTCAGTCCGCTTTCAGAATGAGAGAATACATCAGCAAAGTGACAAGGGCTGTGGTCACACTTGAGGTTTAATCCAGCTTCAGTCCACTTTCGAGGCAAGAGAATACATCAGCAAAGTGACAAGGGCTGTGGTCACACTTGAGGTTTAATCCAGCTTCAGTCCGCTTTCAGAATGAGAGAATACATCAGCAGTGACAAGGGCTGTGGTCACACTTAAGGTTTAATCCAGCTTCAGTCCACTTTCGAGGCAAGAGAATACATCAGCAAAGTGACAAGGGCTGTGGTCACACTTGAGGTTTAATCCAGCTTCAGTCCGCTTTCAGAATGAGAGAATACATCAGCAAAGTGACAAGGGCTGTGGTCACACTTAAGGTTTAATCCAGCTTCAGTCCACTTTCGAGGCAAGAGAATACATCAGCAAAGTGCCAAGCTGTTTTCAATAGCCTCATGGCTTCGGATGTTTTGGAATAATTTCCCCTAAGGTGCATCTCTGCTCCTTAGGAGTAAGGAAAGGAAATGGTGTGCTCTGCTTCTGGCCGAGTCCTGGGACCGTGAGATCAAAGTGGGATTCACTTGAAGTCTTAAAAGTTTGCAGGGAGCATCGCAGGGGTGCAAAGCAGCTCATCCCTCTCTGCCCCGGGGCATTTCCTGGCAACTGACAGAAAGCACAGCCTGTTCCCTCCGTCCTGCGAGTGAAAGAAAGGCCTGCTTTGCAAAGTGAAGGCGGGGGAGCAGCGGAGGGGTGGGGGGTGGGGCTGCTTCCCATCAGTCCACTTTAGAAAGCAAGAGCAATCAGTTATAATGACAGCTCAAGGCCCGCTTGCTTCTTCATCCGTCAGCTTGGGAAAAGCAAAAGTGCGTGTCTGATTCTTTCACTAGCCCCACTGGTACAGAAGAAACCCAGCAGGCGACACCTTCTGGAAAGCAGCAGGGGTGTTGACGGCCATTCGCTGAGTCTGTATTTTTTGCTGGGGGCCCAGACAGCACGTGTGTCTTCTGGATCATGCATCCGGCTTAGTGTTTGGGCATTTTCCCAATGTTCCTTATTTTTGCCTGGCCTTGTGTGATATGATGCGTCCATCTAGCTTGGTTTGCCAGGGGGCTGTTGCACCCTAACCATAGCCCTGGAAATAGAAACGTGGGAGGGTAAGAAATGCCCGGCTGCTTCACGTTATTTATTTATCTCCTGCCCTGTGCTCACTTCCTAGAGGCAGGTACGAAGAACAATGAACACTTAAGTTAATCCACCTTTCCATCCAACTGGGCCATGCCTTCTTCCTAGGAGCTAGAGGGGGGGAGGGGGGACATTGTTTATGATGTTTTTTGATTACTTATTGAGATTGATTTTTTACTTGTTGTATTGATTTGTTGAATTCTTTGTATTTGTTTCTGTTTGTTGTAAACCGCCTTGGGCAAAATTTTGTTTTTTGGAAAGGTGGTATACAAATAAAAATGGGAAAATGGAAATTAATCTGCATAGTTAGTTGAAAGTTAGACGTTGAAATCTGTGGTAAGTGGACTGACCTGTTCACACTTGAAAGAACCTAAGAGGAGCCCTGCTGGATCAGGCCACTAGACCACCAAACCATCTCACACAGTGGCCCACCAGTTTCTTCTGGATGTCTCAAGCAGAAGACCAAGGCAAAACCATCACCTGCTCCTGACTCCTTGCAAATGGCAGTTAGAGGCCTCCTGCCTAGAGGTGGTACCCGGGCATCCATTCTAGAAGCCAGTGATACACCTGTCCTCCGTGAATTAAGAGGAGCCCTGCTGGATCAGGCCACAGAGGACACCTGGTCCACCAAACTATCTCACACAGTGGCCCACCAGTTTCTTCTGGATGTCTCAAGCAGAAGACCAAGGCAAAACCATCACCTGCTCCTGACTCCTTGCAAATGGCAGTTAGAGGCCTTCTGCCTAGAGGTGATATCTAGGCATCCATTCTAGGAGCCAGTGATATACCTGTCCTGCATGAATTAAGAGGAGCCCTGCTGGATCAGGCCACAGCTCATCTAGTCCAGTATCCCATCTCACACAGTGGCCCTCTAATTGCTTCTGGGCATCTCAAGCAGAAGAGAAAGGCTGCTCTTCACTCCCTGCAAATAGCCTTTAGAGGCATCCTGCCCGTCTTGCCAGCCTGGAGGTCGTACCTGGGCATCCATTCTAGGAGCCAGTGATACATCTGTCCTCCATGTACTTTATAAGAACCATAAGAGAAGCCCTGCTGGATCTGGCCTCAGCCCATCTAGTCTCTCACAGTGGTCCACCAGATGCTTCTGGGCATCTCGAGCAGAAGACGAAGGCAGACATTTCCCCCAGCTTCAGAAGCACCCTGCCTTTCTCTCTCCAGCCTTGGAGCTATAGCTAGGTTT
The DNA here is from genome assembly GCA_023333525.1 of Aspidoscelis tigris stejnegeri. Taxonomy (NCBI): domain Eukaryota; kingdom Metazoa; phylum Chordata; class Lepidosauria; order Squamata; family Teiidae; genus Aspidoscelis; species Aspidoscelis tigris. The sequence goes on from JALMGA010000012.1 coordinate 14,182,626, forward strand.
CAAAGGCGAGTTGCCTCCTATCTTAGCCTGTGTCTCTCCTCTGCTAGCAGGAGATCCCCCAGGACTGCCTTTGGGACAATAGCAAGGAGTCTGATGGGCCTATCACTACTGCTGCACTCACGGGCCACCCTGTCAGTCCCTGCCTCCACCCCAACTTTCTCAACTGCACCCATGTCTCATTCAGTGGGGCTTTGAAACACAATCAGCCCTCTCCCCACTCCTGCGTTGTGCCGAAATTCATGAGAACACCCTCTCTGGTACAAATGTTCTTTCCCATTGTCTTCCATATATACGGCATGTACTGGCCCGAGGCCAGAGGACCAGCAAGCCCTTGAGTCTTCTTTGGTCAATGAACACAGGAAATTCTATATCCAGATTGTGCAACAGTGCAAACATCAACCACGTGGGGTGAGTTAAAGGGAGAACTTAATTGTTCCCATATTTCTCTCGCCTGCAGTTTGTTCTGCTTTTTTCTTTTCCCTGAATTTAGGCAACAGCGTGAGGCTCAGTTCATCTGCAGAAGGTGATGGACCAAGGATACTGGGTGAGGAAGCAAAGTCCCTAAATATGATGCTGTTGCTACTGAGAAATTGGTTAGTTAGTTTTAGGGGTGTGCACGAATGCAATTTTTGGAGTCCGATTCGAATCGGATATCTGACGATTCGAATTGATTTGAATCTTTAAAATTTGAACGTATTCACCTTTGATTCGAATTGAATACATTCATATCTATTCGTACGAATAGTCTATTTGTGTTTGACGATACGAATGTCAACAACGCATCCATACCCATCCCGTTGTTATCGTGTATGCATCCCGTTTTCGTCCCGTACGTATCTGTACAAATGCATACGGAAACGAATAAGATGCATGTCGATACGCATGTAACGCATACATATCCGTACACATACGGATGTCCAAATAATTCATATGGATGACCTGAAAGATTCAGAAATTCATTTGAATGTTAAATTCAATGTATAGACATTCGATTCAAATTCAAATGTCCGAATTCTATCGAATTTCAAATGTTTTGAATATTCAAGCACATGCCTAGTTAAGTTTGCTTGAAGGAGGAGATCTTCTAATTCCCATGAGGGGACCAGAAAACAGGCCTAGACCAAAGCATGTGTTACATCCGTGCATGGCTCGATGGCCAGCTGTGTTTCTTCTTGGGACCTTTGCACACTTACCTGGTAGTCACCAGGTTTGATTCTGCTCTCCTCCAAGAAGCCAGCTGGGTGGCCTTGGGCAAGTCACAGCTCTCTTTCCGAGCCCCCACTGACCTCACAGGGTGTCTACTGTGGGGATGAGCATCTCAGAAGCATCTGGGCTCGTCAGGTTTTGCTCTCTGGCTGCTGTTTTCTTGAGCCCTGAAAGCTTCACCCTCACATTCTGTTCATGGCCTCCCACGTGCATCAGTTTGGTCTAGTGGTTAGGGAGCTGGACTCTTATCTCGGAATACTACGTTTGATTGCACTCTCCTCCATGAAGCCAGCTGGGTGACCTTGGGCAAGTCACAGCTCTCTTCTGAGCTCTCAGAGCCCTACCTACCTCACAGGGTGTTCTTTTGTGGGAAGAAGAACAGGTGGTTTGTCAGCCACTTTGAGTCCCCTTAAACAGGTGAGAAAAGGGAGGTAGATAAGCCAACTCTTCTCTTCCTCCTCCTCCATGAAGCCATCTGGGTGGCCTTGGGCTAGTCACAGCTCTCTCCTGAACTATCACAGCCCCACCTACCTCACAGGGTGTCTGGTATGGGGAGAAGAACAGAAGGTTTGGCAGCCTCTTTGAGTCCCCTTAAATGGGTGAGAAAAGCTGGTAGAAAAGTCAACTCCTTTTTCTTCCTCTTCCTCTTCTGGCAGTGGTCTTGAACTGAATTTTGCTTTCCTGCTGCCCTGGACTCTTTGCCCTGTGCGTGCTCTCTCTCTCTCCATTCCAAGCCAGTTACAGTTATCTATGCCCGAACTCCACAGTGATTAATGGAAGGAAACTCACAGCCTGCAATTGTGGTTTCTGTCTTGAAGTTGTTTCTAGTTACAACACTGTAGAAATTTGAGGAGATCTCATTTGCTCCACTGGGAGTTTAATGCAAGGTAAAGCCAGGCACTTAGAAGAAGAAAAAGCTGCTGGAAGTAGAACTTGCTTGCTGATGAGTCATAAAAAGGAGGCTCAAAAAAGAACAAGAGAGAGAGAGAGAGAGAGAGAGAGAGAGAGAAATCCTTCAAACTATTAAGTCCTGCTGCAGGTCAGTACATGAATAAGCCCTGGAACTGTTTTGCTCCTCCTGCCTGAGTTTTTTCCCCCCTCTTATTTTATGTACAGTGGTCCCTCCGTAGGTTTGTGCATTTGGAAGTGAAGGGCTTGTTTACCTTCTCACTGTTCACAGTGCATGATTGCTCCCAGACTTGCAGATCTGCAACTTTAGCCAGGGAAAACAGTAGTTTCCTGGGTGCTTCCCGGCCAAGTGAGATCAGAAAACTGGCTTCTGGTTTCCCCCATATTAGTGAATTTCAGGATGTTCACCATTTGGGCAGAATGTAACCCTTGCGACAGAGGGGGAGAGGAACAGGGCACAGACTCCCTCCCTCCAATAACTTACAGGGAATAACAAAAGATGGGAAACTGTTGATATCTGAAAGGAAAACATGATGTCCTCCCTCAAAGAACCTAAGGGAAACCCTGCTGGATCAGGCCACAGCCCGACTAGTCCAGGATCTCAACTCACATAGTGGCCCACCGATTGCTTCTGGTCATCTCAAGCAGAAGACAAGGGCAGAACATTCACCTGCTTTAAAATTCCCAGAAAGGGTCTTAGAGGCATCCTACCTGTCTCCCCCCTGGAGGGAGTGCCTGGGCATACATTCTGGTAGCCATTAATACACCGGACCTCCATGAATTAGGAAAAGCCTTGGCGGATCAGCCCACAACCCATCTGGTCCAGTCTCCTGTCTTACGTGGTGGCCCACCAATTGCTTCTGGGCATCTCAAGCAGAAGGCAAAGGCAAAGTCTACAAATGGCCTTGAGAGGCATGACGACCCTGCGCCCATGCGCATCCACCATCTTCATGCACACCCCTGCGTGCATGGTGGGCATTTCCAAGATGGCGGATTGTGCAAGCAGGTGTCCAGGCAAGGTAAGTGTTCTCAACTATATCCGTAAAACCCAGGCTGCAAGTTGCAGGATTTCACCCCAATATCCAGGGGATATGTTGGGATCGCCACGGATCAGGAATGCGCATGAATATTTGTAATATTCGATATTTGTACCAATTCATACATTCCTTTACGAATCAAATGTTATGACCTATGTACATTGACATTCGTATTAATGCGTATGCTACACAACATTTGTGAACTGGGGATGTGGGAAAGCGGCTGCGCCAATCACATCTGCAATGGATCCAGAGTGCGTTCGACATGGATTGAGAGTGGATTCAAAGTGGATTCAGGGTGGATTTGACACTTTCAGAGCGGCTATGTTATGGGATACGTATGGGATATGTATGTGTTCATATCGGATATTTGTATGAATTTGTACAAATAAATGCACATTGAATACAATCCTACCACATTTGAAGGGGATCTATTCAAAGAATACACATTTTCTTACCTTCAATTTAATACTAATCAAATGCAAAAAAAGACCATTTGTGCACATGGGATGCATGTGGAAATCCCAAACATGGTTTCTCTTCCCCTTCCCCTAACTTCCAATTTCCATAGGTGGCAATTATTTGCATAACATGGTTTTCTTCTGAATATTCATTTGTGGGAACCAAAGCATAGCATTATAGGAGAGATGACTATATAGCTTAGCCACAATCATTCTTTTCTGGTCTTGCAAGAGAACAAAGTATAGAATATCTTTCCCAGTTCTCTTCTTGCAAAATTAGTTGTTTTCTGAAATACTCTCAGGCCAGGACACAAAATTCTCCCAACAATAATTATTTGGAGTGGTATTAACTGCTATATACTCATTATTAACTGGGACAATATTCAGATTTCTGATTTTCCACCTTTTTCTTTGTTGGTACCTGGATATCAATCCTACTTTTATACACCCAAAATCTCCCAATCTGAGAGGGTGGGGGGAACACAATAGAATAGTTAGGAAATGGGTCCTCTGTACACCTTTCTAGAAAATGCTTTTTCTTTTCCTGTGAAATTTCAGTTCACCCACTTGCTCCAAAGGAGTTTCATACCTTGTTAACATAAGAAAACACAAGGGGAGCCCTGCTGGATCAGGCCATAGCCCAATATTCTGTCCCACACAGTGGCCCATCAATTGCCCATGGGGATCTCAAGCAGAGACAAGGGCAAACCTTCTCCTCCTGTGATGAGCATTGGGAACTTCACTGATGGGCTGCTGCCATATGTGAAACACAATTTAGAACACAGGAACCTAAGAGGAGCTCAGCTGGATCAGGCCACAGCCCATCTAGTCCAGCATCCTGTCCCACCCAGCAGCCCACCAATTGCCCATGGGCATCTCAAGCAGAAGACTAGGGCATTTCCTGTCCTTCTGGCTCCCTTCGCTTTCATAGGTTTGAGGTTGCTTTTCCTTGATATCAGGATTGCATCCTCTCCCATCTGACGTTCCTGAAAGGTCTGCAAAAGCTTGTGGCCTCTGTAAGGCTGTGGAGGACCCAGAAAAAGGCAAAGCAATCTCGGCCTTGAAAGGGAATAAATGACCTTTAATTGCCCCCCTTTTAATACACGGTATGCCCAGTAATTGGTTCAATGGCAGATGGAGCATATCTTCTTGCTGCCCTTCTGAGTCTTGTGGAAATGCTGTTTCGTCTGGCACAGTGTGTGGCAGGATGTATGGGGACCAAAGGTCTGTGGAGAAGGGTATTAACTCCCTAGCTTGCTGAAAGATGTTTCCTTTACACTTTGCCACACTTGCTTCTGATATAAAGAAGGCAAAGGTGGAGGGAGGGATACACTGTGCCAATCAAACAGCCACAGCTGATGGGCTGGCAGAGAGCAGAACATGAGAACATGAGAGAAGTCCTGCTGGCCTTCTAGTCCAGGGTTCTGTCTCACACAGTGGCCCACCAATTGCCCATGGGCATCTCAAGCAGAAGACAAAGGCAAAACATTCACTTGTTCCCAACTCTCTGCAAATGGTCTTTAGAGGAATCCTATCTCTGCAACCCTGAAATGATACTTAGATATCCCTCCACCTCACCATTGATACACCTGTTCTCCATGAATAAAGGGGAGCCCTGCTGGATCAAGCCACAGCCCATCTAGTCCAGCATCCTGTCTCACACAGTGGCCCACCAGTTGCTTCTGGGCATCTCAAGCAGAAGATGAAGGCTACACCTTCACCTGCTGTCAGCTCCTTGCAAATGGGCTCTAGAAGCATCCTGCCTGTCCCTCCAACCTAGGCATCCATGCTAGCAGCCATTGGCTAAGTCCTTCTGCCATGCTAAGAAATGATGAGCAGGAGTCTGGCAAGAAGAGCCTTTCCATTTGGCTACTCTTCTCTTTTGTTTGAGCTTTTCTTGATGATCCAGCATGCTCCTCCACTCTTCAAAGACCTATGGGCACACAGAGGGTCCCAAAGAAGGGTTGTGGGTTAAGTCTGTGGCTGCCACAGGAAAAGAACACGAATGTTCAGTTTTTTGGTCCCAATTTCTGAGAAGCGCAGGGAAAGGAGGGTCTCTAATCAGAGAGAATGGGGAGGGAAACATAAACCCCTAGATCCACAGAGAGCAGGACATGTCCCTCCAGTTGGCCACTCTGTTTTGATGAGTTTGGATCCTTTTGCAGACCACGCAAATGCGTCCGGAGGCCGGCATGCCCATCTGGGCCCCACCTTGAAGGAACGGTAGTGGGCCTGCTTCCAGAACAAGTCCTCCACGATTCTCTCCATTAGCAAAACATCAGAGCAAAGAGAACTTCCACACAAAGGGATGCTGGCCCAGAGACACCATAAATAGGTTTAAATAGGCCCTGTCTTGCCGTCCTTTTCCTGCCGCCTCTTCCAGGCTCAGATACTCATTCCAAGAACGTCAGAGCGTGGTCGGAGTCCTCCCTTTGGAGGACAAGGCCTGCTTGAGGCGCCTCTTCAGGTCCTGCATGTTGGGGGACTTAGGCCGGACAAGATGGAGGCCTCGGCGCTTCTCCCCATTGCAGCTGCCAATGATCCTGCTCAGCTCCTGGCAAAGCTGCTTAAAGGCCTCGTGGACTCCCTCCCCATTCTCGCGGGCAGACACTTCTGAGTAGGTGCACCCCAGCTCGTGGGCCAGCTGGCAGCCCTCTTTGGTGGACACCTGCCTGGCTCGCAGCAGGTCTCCTTTGTTGGCCATGAGGAGGAAGGGGATGTTAGCGTTGGGGTGGATCTTGCGGATGTGCTGGTGCAAGGGGCGGATCACCCGGTAGCTCTCATAGTCCGTGATGGAGTAAACAAAGACAAAGCCGTCGGCCCAGTAGATGGAGCGGTTGATCTGCTCTTGGCAGCAGATGGCGTCACTTTCGTCCTGCCATATACACAAAAAAAGGTGGGGGGGGGAAGAAAAATTGGGATTCTTGATTTAAACAAATAAATGGATAATAGATGATGAAGAAGAAGACTTGGCTTTTCTATCCAGCTTTTCTCACCCTTATAAGGTGACTCAAAGCGGCTGACAAACCTTCTGTTTTTCTCCCCACCACAGACACCCTGTGAGACAGGTGGGGCTGTGAGAGCTCAGAAAGAGAGCTGTAATTAGCCCAAGGTCACCCAGCTGGCTTCATGGAGGAGAGCAGCATTCCCAGATAGGAATCCAGCTCCCTAACCACTGGCTCACACAACAAGGAGGAGGAGGTGGTGGAGGAGAAGAGTTGGCTTTTATACCCTGCTTTTCTCACGCTTTTAAGGGGACGCAAGGATGATGACAAACTTTCTGCTGTTCTCTCCACAACAGATGTTCTGTGAGGTGGGGGCTGGGGGCTGTGAGAGCTCAAAAAGAGAGCTGTGATTAGCCCAAGGCCACCCAGCTGGCTTTGTGGAGGAGGAGGAGGGAAAAGAAGAAGAGAAAGAGAAGGAAGAAAAGTTAGCTTATATATCTCATTTTTTCTCACCTTTAATGGGACTCAAAGTGGCTGACAAACCTTCTGTTCTTCTCCTCACAACAGACATGATCCTGTGAGGTTGCAACTGAGTGCTCAGAAAGAGAGCTGTGACTAGCCCAAGGAACCCAGCTGGCTTCATGGAGGAGTACAGAATCCACTTGGCAGACTATAGGTAAGAGCCTGACATTCTAGCCACTTTTTAATTTCATTTTCATTTCCATTTTATTTGTGCATCGCCTTTCCAAAAGAAAATTTGCCCAAAGCAGTTTGCAGCAAATAGAAAATATACAATGCAAAGTAATAATCAAAACATTATAATAAAAATACATTATAAAAATTGTATGTCATACAAAATATTGGAAAATAAGCCGAAACACACACTCACACATAAAAAAAAATTGAGGCAGCTGAGATCAAGTGAGTCTACAGTAGGTGAGAAAAGGTCACAGTCCCACAAGGCCTTAACCACTCTGTTCACATTCAATTTTGAATTTGTTCAAAAACAAGAACAGACACTAGATTTTCAGTTTTAAAAAGCCCCTTTTAAGTGCAAAGACTCTGCAAATGTGACCTGTTTGACTGAATTCTTTGGGTCTGTGAGTGGGGGACTCATCAGTTTAATTGGATTTGTGGATGTTCAAACAACTGCACGTTCGGTTCTTTACAAACAGCTTTGCGCGTCAATTATTCAACTGAATTTTTGAACCGGATTTTGCACATCCCTTGGGCCCTGGTCACACCTATCTGAGTCAGGATGTCCTATTCATAATGCGAACTGAGGTCGTATCAGTTCCGTTCACACCTGGATCGTTCTAGGTCGTCCTCAGGCTGTCCTCACTTTGGGCCTCTCTCTGCAATTGACCTGAGCCTCCTCCATAGAACTCTTGACTCTCCACCTCTTTTCTGTGTCAAATCTACCTCCATTCTTATTGGATGCCATTGTGTCACTCAAGGGAGGTGAGGGGGTGTGTTTGCGGTTCCTTTTAAAGCCTGCTCCACTACTTCCACACACCCCTTCTTTTTTTATGTGCTTTTCCTCTCTGTCTGATTAATTTTTAAAATAATAATAATAATAATAAATTTGCACAAAAATGCTAGATAGAAAGAGGAATCATACACTTAAACTGAAGAGAGAAAGGGAGCTGCCTCATGAACTTCGCATGTGCAATGTCCCCTGGACATTGGCCGAAATGAAGACCGGAACCCACCCCCCCAACACGGTTCACGGTTCAGCCTCCTTTAGCCTGTTCCCCCCTCACACTGAGGAAGCAAAGGCCACCTGGAATGCCAGGATGGGCTGAGTCTTCTGGAAAACGGGACTCTGGTTAGAATGGTCTAACGGGGGTAGGCCAGCTTGGAAAACAAACAGAATAAAAATAACGTGAGTCACGCAACTGGAAGATGACCGGAAGTCGTCCTAAACGAAAGGTGTGACCAGAGACTAGGAAATAAGCATTTGAAAAAAAAAGAATAAGAAGGAAACAAAAAACAAAGCAAGGTGGAAACAGGCGACTGTAGTGATTAAATATGTTCCTTTGTGATATCTGATCTCAGCCAAGAAAGAAATGGATACAATAATCAAAATGGAATGCAAACTAGTCAGAGTTGTTCCATTTTAATTTCTCTCTCTCTCTCTATTTCTCTCTCTCTCACACACACACAGAGAGAGAGAGACTCTCACACATACAGACTTACTATCTCTGTGCTTTTTCAGGAGCGGACTGTCAGCCAAAGCCTCTTTGCTTTTGGCCTCCTGTTTCAAAGAATAACACTGCAGGCAAATGGACGCTTCTGCAGCAATTCGCTCAATCTTCAGAAAGCCATGAAAACCCCACTTCTGTTGCTTCAGTCCCAGTACCCATATTCCTGCCAGCCAAGAATCTCTCTGTCTGGGACCCCCAGCTCCACAGCCAAGGCCAGACGTTCCATGCGTATCCCATTTTGCTCCATGAAGTTAACTGTGCGCAGGCCCAAAGATTTGATTTTCCAGGGAGTTGCAAAACGGCCTGGAAGAAGCTTTGATGAAAACTCTCCTTGGGATCCCAGAGCTGTGCAAAACGGGGCATTTTCTTGGGAATTTTACTAGCCCTGATGGGTCTACCTAGCCTGGTGATGTAGAGGTCTGCAGAGAAGAAAAATGACTATCCGTAACATTTGATATTCATACGAATTCATACGAATGTGGACATTTCGTATACAAATTGAATATTACAACATTTGTACACTGACGTGCATATTTGTATGAATGCTCCGGAGCATTTGTGAATCTGGGGAGGTGGGAAGTCACATCTGCAATGGTGCCAGTCACATCTGCAATGGATCCAGAGTGCATTCGACATGGATTGAGAGTGGATTAAAAGTGGATTCAGGGCGGAGTTGACGCTTTCAGACACATCCCTATCGGACACATATGCATACGTATGGGATATGTATGCAGTCGTATCTGATATTTGTAGAAACTCGGACAAATACATTCATATCTACCACATTTGAAGGGGATCTATTCAAACGAATACAAATTTTCTTACATTTGATTCGATACTCACACTGAGCTACAAATATTCCCCACTATATAATAGCCATCATCCTTTGCCATTGGGATTCATGGGACTCTACTTCTGCAGAGTTCAGCCAGTCTAGATGTTCCTAATGCCCTCTTTGGCATTAAAAGTTATCAGAGCCAGTTTGGTCTAGTGGTTGGAGTATTGGACTCTTATCTGATGGTCTCCCAGTTCAAGTTCACAGTCCTACATGAAGCCAGCTGGGTGACCCTGGGCAAGTCACAGTTCTCTTTCTCAGCTCTCACAGCCCCACCTGCGTCACAGAACATCTGTTGTGGGAGGAACAGAAGGTTCGTCAGCAGCTTTGGGTCCTCTCAAAGGTGAGAAAAGCAGGTTGCAAAAACCAGCTCTTCTTCTTCTGCCTTCTTTTTGCACAGATTCTAAACTCACCTGCAGAGCAGCACCCCCAAAATCTGCTTCCCACTTCCAGCAGTGGACCTATTCTGCTGTACCAGGATCCATTCCAGCTTATTCTGCCAGGTGCATTAATTCAGTCATTTTAGAATGATTGAACAGGAGAACATCAAGCTGGTCTCTGGTGATAGCAGAGCCACTGTGGATGGGAATCTGAAGCTGATCCTGGGCCTGATCTGGACACTCATTCTACATTACTCCATCTCCATGCCCATGTGGGATGAGGAAGATCAATTATTCTCCAGACAAACTAATAAAGCTTAGAGAAAACAATACATCACTGGAACAGAGACCCCTAATACCAATTTTTTGTTGCTTAAAGCCTCACTTAAGCTGCCATTTTACCTCCAGTGAAACAAACGGTGTATCCTGGACTTGTAATGAGATCTGTTCTCCATCAATGGTGAATTTCCTGGAATACAATGCCCCTTGGGAGAAGGAAAAAGGAAGAAACAATTAAGATATATTTTATGGTTTTTTAAAAATTTTATTTCATTATTTATATTTTATTTTATTTTAGCCCAATGGGAAACATCAATCACATTCGATTCAAACAGTGTGAAAAACACCCACTTTGAGCTGGTGTGTAGGAAAAGAGCTGAATAAAGGGTCAGGAGGTATTGCATGTCAGTTTAATCCGTCAGCTAGATATAGATTTGGGACCATCAATATCCAGACAGGTAAAATGTACCCATTTTATAACAGGCCTGTAAGGATATAGTTGTGGAACTGGAAAAGGTGCAGAAAGGGCAACCAGAATGATTAAGGGTCTGGAACACCTCCCTTACAAAACCAAGCTTCAACGTCTAGGCCTCTTCAACTTGGAAAGATGGAATTTAAGAGGGGACCTGACTGAAGTATATAAAATCATGCACAGTATAGAAAAGGTGGAGAGAGAAAATTTCTTTTCTCTATCACTCAACACTAGAACCAGGGGGCATCTATGAAGCTGATGGGTAGGACAGTCGGATCCAACAAGGGGAAGTATTTCTTCACCCAGAGGGTCATCGGCTTATGGAATATGCTGCCGGAAGAGGCGGTGACAGCTACCAGTCTAGATGGCTTTAAGGAAGGATTAGACTTATTTATGGATGACAGATGTATCAATGGCTACTAGAATGAATGCCTAGGTGCATCTTTCAGGCTGGGGGGAAAGCAGGATGCTTGTAAGGCCATTTGCTGAGATTTGAGAGCAGGAGAAGTTTTGTCCTTGTCTCTGCTTGAGATGCCCATGAACATTTGGTGGGCCACTATGTGCGACAGGATGCTGGACTAGATGGGCTGTGGCCTGATCCAGCAGGGCTCCTCTTAAGTACCAGTTGGCCATTCCTTTTTTCTTCAACACATCAAAAGGAGATGTCTGAATAGGAAGTCCACAAATAAAATGGTTAGAAATGAAAAGGTGTGAGCAGTCAGTCCTGGAGATGGACTGAAGGAGGTTTAAAGGGAAGGTGTGACCATGGCCAAGGGGTAGTTTCCTGACTTGGGTGAACGTCAAAAGGAAGAAGAAAAAGACTTGTTTTTTATACCTCACTTTTCTCACCCATTTAAGGGGACTCAAAGCGGCTGACAAACCTTCTGTTCTTCTCCATACAACAGACACCTTGTGAGGTGGGTGGGGCTGTGAGAGCTCAGAAAGAGAGCTGTGACTAGCCCAAATTATGCAAGAGGAGAAGGAATTAGGCATTTGGGAACCAGATGTTCCTCACCTGTGACCAGTCCTGGGGCTGGTCCTCTTCAGGGTGCTGCCATTTTGGTTGTGGTATCCTCCACAACGGCGCATGTGTCAGCATCATTGCCATGACAAAACTGATTCTCTGAGCAGGTACAGTTGCGTCTATGGTCGTCCCAAGTGCCAGCGAGCTTGCATGGCACCTCAGATCACCCTGGGGCACTGGAAGAGGTGCAGATGCTGACTGCTGGATGCACCAGGTAAGTCCCAGGGTAAGGTTAATAAAGGTACGGAGCATGATTTCATGCTCCACACCTAGTGCATGATTAGGGACCTTTGGGAATGGCAGAGGCACCTGGAGGCTGTAACAGCCTCCTCAAGGTGTGGGTGCTCTTCCCCAGAAATTCCCTAATCATGCACTATGGATGGTAGAACAAGTAGGGCTTTCCCTGTACAGGAGATGTGGCTACTAAGCATATTTGCTATTCGCATCCAGCATCAGGGAAATATTTCCTCATGGCTGCAAATATATCGGATCACCTGTTTCTGATCAACAGTTTATATCTCTGCTTCAAGGACAGCTGAAGGGCTTGTTGCTGAACAGGAAAAGCATCCTGGTGTAACTAAAGCCGCGTCTTCACGGCATCGTTATCTTGATTTCAAAATGTTTTGAGTCCTCCTCGGCCAGACGGCAGTTCGGCTTAACACGGTATTTCCATGTTAAACGACGTTAAACCGTTTTGAAATAAATCCTGATTTCAACAGGTCTCACTCGGGATCGTGCGTCGATACATGTTTCCTTTTTAACTGTGTGGACAGTACCGTGTTAAGGGAAGAGAATCCGTGTTAAGGGTTTCCCTCCTCCAATTGCAATCTACCCAATGGCTGTCTGTATTCTGCGGACATCATTGGGGGGGGGGGTGTTTCCCTGCCTGATCTGAAGCAAAAACTTTTTTCTGATCGCTTCTTCTCTTGCAAGCCTGAACTTCTTGGAGCAGCCTTCACACAGCAGCGCTCCAGCTCCGGAGTGCGTGCAGAGAGTTGGGGGGGGGAGAGAGGGAGAGGAGGGGATTGGGCAGGAGGAGGCTATCAGCGTTTTGGATTCCCCTGGGGCGGGCAAGAAGAATTTGGCTGAGGGAGCCCGGCCGCAGAAAGCCTAGCTAGTCTTCCCCTCCTGGGGAGGGAGCGAGCCGGTAGACACGCACACACACACAGGCAGGCTTTCATGAGACACCCTCACACAGGAGCTACAGTGTAGCAAGAAAGCCCCTTCACTCCCGATTAACAATGTTGCGAATTTGCGCAGTTTCAGAAGTGCAGAGCTTTGAAAGTGAAAGCAGGGGAAGCAGCTGAGATTCTGAGATTACTTGCTTCTGCTGCTGCTGCTGCTGTGTGCTCTGAGCAATGAAAAAGCCCCTCACTCCCCTCCAACCCAACCTCTCGGCGTGAGGGAAGCACGGGTGGGAAAGGGGGATCCGCAGACTTCTTCGATGGGGGTGATGAGGGAAGAGCACAAAGCTGGAAGAAAAGGGGGAGGGAAAAGTGGTGCAGAGGAAAGGAGGCGGAGAGCTGCACAGCCATGAGGGAGAGATCTGATCTCTGTTACTTTGAACTGAGAGGGGCTGATCCTGGGTGGGCTGGCAATGGGCAGGGAGGACTTGCCCGTGGGGCCTCCCAAGATTGAATCCGAGATAAGGTTGCCGGCGGGATGCCCTTGACACGGTTCAAGTGGAAAGTCAGTGGAGACAGTTTTGTTCCGGTTCATTTATTTCGGTTTCCTTAAACCAAATTAAAGCATGCCGTGCGGATGCAGCCTAAGTTGCCAAAGTCCATGCAAAAGGAGGCTGCAAGTTAGGGATCAGGCCATTAACGGCCTTAAAGGCTTTGAAGGAGCAAACCAAGGCATAAACTTTGCTCTTCCAAAGAACAACAGAGGGTTTTCCCCAGTTTACCATTAATCAGGCACGAGGGAGGCAGATTCTTGAACAGAGTGTTCCTTTTGCAGCTAGCAAGAGAGCCCACTGTCACATTGCGGGGAACTTGAGTAGTTGCAGGACAGGCTGAAATTCAGAGGTGAAGTTGCTCCATTCTTGTGTCTTGGGTGTTTCTGCCCGCTTGGCTGGGTAAGGCGACAGACCTGGCTATGTGTCTCCCTTCACGGGTAACAAAATTAGCTCCAGAAACACAATTGCCCAGTTCTGACACAGGATTTAGTCAGGATGAAGTCAGCTCAAGCTCCCCCTGTCTTGACAGTTTGCAAGGGATCACCCACTTCTGTGGATTAAAGGTCCCAACAGGTGGAAAATCCCTATTTGGATTAAAAAAGGTCTCGCTGCTGGATTTAGAAATAATCCTCACTATTTAGCAATGGGAACGCAAGCATTTTGTGGGGGAGGGAACCATGCTTTCAGGGTGTTCTCCTCACTTTCTCCTGACTCAATGAGAAGCGGTGATTTTCCCTGTTCTCATCCCCTCCTCCCTGGGCTGTCCAACATTACGTGCCAAGGGGATTTGGTTGGCTGAAAGGGAGGTGGGGTGGAGGAGATGGAGAATGAAGAGCCTGCAGCAGCTAACAAGAGATACATGTATCCAGAATGAGATGAAACAAGAGATACATGTATCAGGGGAATCAGGGGAAGTGTATGAGATTTTACAAAGAGAACAGCGGCCATGATAGACACAAAGCTGTCAGCTCTTGCGTAAAAGCCAGCCTGATCTCTCCCTTCCAGCATCGCCTCTTCAATCACCCCCTTTTGCCTAACCCCCCGCTGTTTCGCGCTCTTCTGATCTAGCGGTCTTGCGCTGGCGTTGTCTGAGGTGCCCCACAAGTGTGTTGGAACCTTGGACAAACAGACATGACTGGGCGTGCGCAGAACAATAGTGTTATCATGGTGCTGGCGCTGAGGCCCGCACACTCGCAGAGGGCACGAACACTGAAAATGGTGACGTCCAGAGGAAGACAGCCCCCGGATTGAATCAGGTAAATATTCGATCGTGTGGGGGAATGGCCAAAGTTGACTAGCGCTCCAAGTGCAAGTGCTAGTCAATGTTAGTTAATCATACTCCTTTCCCATCCAGCAGATGGGAAAAGAAGTGCATAAATGCCCCTAGTGTCCCAGAGTTGCAAAAAATAACTCTAGTGATTTTTCTGCAGAACCAGTGTTTAAAAGGTTTAGGATTAGGAGTGTACACAAATGCAATTTTTGACATCTGATTCGCAAGGAATCGAATATTCAAAAATCCAAATTCGTACAAATAAAGAAAAACTAATGTCTGGACATTTGAACCGATACAAATACATTTGTATCTATTTATTTGAATATCTGGTACGTATCCAATGATACAAATGTCATATGCGTCTGTATGCATCCCGTATGCATCCTGTTCGTCCCATAAATATCCGTACGGATGCGTGCAGATATGTACAAGATGCATACAGATACGTGGACGATGCGTACGGATACGTACACATACGAATGATCGAATCATTTGTACGTATAACTCAAAATATTCATATTTGTACGAATACTAAAGTACTAATGTCTGGATATTCGATTCATGTGCATGTCCACATTCGTATGAATTTGTATGAATAACGAATATTTTGAATATTCACGCAATCCCTCTTTAGGATCTTGCCAGGGTGACTCACTGCTATTAAGTTCCACGGCCACTTCTTCACTTCTGCCGTGCTCATTTAATAAGCAGCCTTTAAAAACACGCAGGCAGAATGCTACCCTTTGGGGGCTGATTTTTACTCAGTCTAAGAGGAAACGCAAGACAGAACCTGGCTTTGTTTGCCTAGTTCATGCAAGCAAGAGTTTCTTTCATCTTTTTTTGTGTGCTTATGTCGTCGTTACATCTACGTTGTTCCAAATCATCCCTCTGAGCCTCTTCCATTAAAGGGATAAAATATTAGCTGGAAAGAAAGAGGAATCATAAATAATAGGCTTTTGATTTATTGTTTTCATAGCCAGAGGCAACTAATTTGGGGGGGGCGGATGCACCTTTCAGATTCTTGAGCAGCGTTTTCTTTTGCTTGAGATTCACACAGCATGAACACAAATGTTTAGACCAAGATGAAAACAATGCACAGAGGATCTCTTAGGCAGATGGTTGTCTTCAAATTTTTCGGAAACCTCTTGCAAGGATTCCTGGAATCCCACACAAATACCTAGGCTTGCATCTAGGGTTGTGCATGAATACAATTTTCAAATTTGGATCTATCCACATGACGAAAAAGCTAATGTCCAATTCAAATACATTTGTATGCATTTGCATGAATAATTCAGACATTCGCATCTCTACGGGTACATACGCATCTCATATGTGCCCATATGCATCCGTACTCATCCCGTTTTCATCCCATACTTATCTGTACATATGCGTACGGGCACGCACAAGATGCATACTGATGAGTACGTATCCATACACATATGAATGTCCCTGTTTGCATCAGGATCAGTTAACGCGAGCAAACCTACCAGTATTGGCTTCATAGTCTCCGATGAACCTCTTGGTGAGAAAGCGCACAATTAACGCTGCAAAGCAAGAAGGGAAAAGGTGTCCTTTTAATGAAGAACTAAAAATTGCTAAAAGTGCCATTTTAAATATGCCCTTTAATTCCATCTACTTCTTCAGTGATTGAGATAAGTGGGGATATGCAGAGAAGAGAAAAGCAATCAGGCCATGAAGTGCAGTTAAAGCAACAGCAACAAATATAAACGCTAACTCCCTTTTTGCACTTGTGGTCCCAAGCCCAGGGCAAGGGTGAGGTGGACGTGTAGCTGCCGATGTGAGACAGGGTGCCCGCATTGGGACAATGCATGCCAAGCCGGCCCTCACTGCAAGTTCAAAAGGCTGCACCAGCTTTGAAGTGGTGTAGGAGCCTTTGAGGACCAGGAATGAAAGTTCCTGGCCTTTGGAGTCCCAAGTGGTCTGTTCCAGTGAGCCATTCTGTTCCACTGATGACGTGTCCTCCCCCCACATGTCTTCTGCACAAGGCCAGCTTTTCTGGGACAAGGGAGGAACACACCAGTAGATCTTCACAGTGAGGAAAACCAGGCAATGGGACAGAACATGCTACTGGTGGGCGGTGCTTCCCCTGTCTCACACTAGCATGTGGAGGGGATGCTGGATGGGTGGGTGGGTGGGTGGGTTTGGATATATGGGTAAGTGCACACATTTAAGCAAACTTAGGATGGGAAATTACCTTCCAAAGCAGTTGACACAATATTCCAAATAAGACTTGGCTTTATTGTAAGGTTTCCATATGGAATTAAGTCCAGGCCAAAGTAATAATACAACTAATACAAAAGACAGAATGGCAGAACCGTAGGCCTACATGTATCCTGTTCCTCCATTCAAATCTTTTAACTGGGTTGGGAGATATTTTTCCTGGAACAGCAACAGTGTAGGATTCCCCCTTTATATTCCTGCAGGTAAATTGGGATTACCAGAGATCATTCCTTTTTGTAGGCCCTGACTGGACACAGGCTTAGTCACCCCTGCGAGCCACCAGGGCAGAGATATCTGGCACATGGTCATTTGCCCAGCCTGCCCCTGGACACTGGCCAAAATCCCTTGTCTGGACAGTGCCAGAGAAGGAAATTATTTGTGGCCAAGATATCATAGTTTGCTCCATGATAGATCTATGGCACATTAAGATGCAAATGCCCACTACTGATCTGGAGGGAAAGTGCATGAAAAACACTATCTCTGCCTGAACCTCATGGTGCAGCATGAATCGAATCCTTGGTAGGGCTCCAAAGTGGATTTGGAGTTAAGCATCCCTCAGCAAAGCCATTTTCACATTCCTAAGCGTGATTTCCAGGGCAATAAAGGCAGTTTTTATTAAAGCAAATGAAATTCCACCAAATCAAACTACAAAGCAAATGTCCAAACTTCACAGCACGTAACAGAAAACACTTGCGCAGCGCAGTGCCAGCGGGTCTACTCAGAAAGTAAGTCGTATTAATTTTAACCCAGCTCATTTCCAAGGAAGTGTATATAGGATCACAGCCAGGAACATTCCACATGGTTAAGGAGAACCCTTTGCTTTTGTCTTTTCCCCACTTGGAGAAAATCTCCCATTTATTGTCTTTTCTGTGTTGGCGTGGAGTTTTTTTTATTCTTTTATTTTACTATTATTATTTGGCATTCTTTCATTAAGCAGTCTGAGACAGAGTCAACCACTGAAGTCTCCTATCTTTATTTAAATTGAAAATTCTTCCCACCACGTCTTTTACTCCAGTTTTATTCTTTTGAGGAAAAGGGACCACATAACGTTGGCATCCTTCGCTTCTGCGGCTCAACACAGAACACCATTTCTCCACGTCCATGCAAATAAATAAATAAATAAATAAATAAATAAATAAATAAATAAATAAATAAATAAATAAATAAATAAATAAATAAATAAATAAATAAATAAATAAATAAATAAATAAATAAATAACCTGAGGATGGAATGATTAGGGGAAGGTGGACTTAGCCCATGGGTGGCACAGCGGTCTGGAAAACAGAGGGTCACAGGTTCAAGCTCCGGCATCTCCCAGGAAGAAATGATGACCAACCACTTCTGTTTCTGTGCCAAAGAATGTGGATGTTTTCATTCAGCTAGCCAGCCCTTGGTTACAAGGATGGCTGATCTTTCCATTTCGGAAAGCACCGCCTATGCGCGGCTCTTCGGGCAGCCATGCCTCGCTTGGTAACAAAAGAACTTCTTGAGAGAGGGTGATTAACCCTTGCACTCCTGGCAATTATCCCACACAAATGCTCCTGCTCACACTTCACTCTTCTTGCACAAAGGCCGAGCCACATGCCACGGTGCACGTCTTGTCCATTTGCACAAGTACGGTGCGAGGGCGCAGTCACACCTTATTGATAATCGGTTTTCAGTAGGGATGTGCACAAATATTCGTAACATTCGTTATTCATACACGATTGTTATGACATTTTGGAACATTCATACAAGTAGTTTGGAGATTTGTTAAACTGGGGATACATAATGGATCAATATGTACGCGTTTGTATAGGATACGTAGCCGATACATATGCATTCGTATCGGATATACGTATGAGTTCGTACAAATACATTTGTGTCAGATAGAATCCTACCACATTCGAAGGGGATCTATTTGAACAAATACGAATTTTCTTACATTCGATTTGTTACGAATCAAATGCCAAAAAACCCATTCCTGCATATCTCTAGTTTCCAGGCCATCTTCTTTCTCAGGGATCAGGTACCCAGGTGCATTTCTATTTCTTCAGAGGACTTTTCCTCCCCAATTGGGACTATCCTATCTTCAGATTATCCAAGTACTGAGTCTGTTTCAGTTGCAAGAAACAGATCTGGGGTGGAGCTGCCGTGAGTCTCTGCCCTGCTCAGCCACAGTGCTGAGGGGACCCTGTGGGCTTCGGCACCCAGAGCCAGAAGGGGCAACCCAAGGTGAGTACTGCAGGCCACAATCTGTCTGCCCTGTTCACACCTCAGCCTTGCCTTACCTGTGGTTTTGGAGGCTTGAAACTGGAGTGTGAGATCCAAGCCAGTTTGGTATAGTGGTTGAGCCAGTTTGGTGTAGTGGTTAGGGAGCCAGACACCTACCTCGGAATACTGGGTTTGATTCCATCCTCCTCCATGAAGCCAGCTGGGTGACCTTGGGCTAGTCACAGCTGAGCTTTCACAGCCCCACGTTGGGCCGAGCTCAAATTTGCTCACCTTTGGGAATCAGGCACTGAGCCTGTTTGGTCTAGTGGTTAGGGAGCCGAACTCTTATCCAGGAATACCATGAAGCCAGTTGGATGACCTTGGGCTAGTCACAGCTCTCTTCTGAGCTCTCACAGCCCACCCTACCTCACAGGGTATTCTGTTGTGGGGAGAAGAACAGAAGGTTTGTCAGCCACTTTGAGTCCCCTTAAATTGGTGAGAAAAGTTGGGTAGAAAAGCCAAAAGACACCCTGTAAGGTAGGTAGAGCTGTGAGAGCTCAGAAGAGAGCTGTGACTAGCCCGAGGTTACCCAACTGGCTTCCTGGAGGAGGGCGGAATCAAACCTGGCATTCCCAGATAAGAGTCCAGCTCCTTAACCACTAGACCTTCCTCCTCAAGAGCAGGTAACTGCAGTTCACTGGCAGCTTCCTTGAGGGATATCGAGGCACCTGATTGGCTGGCCCCAGGCCCCAGTCAGCCAATGAGGCGTTAAACTGAAACGTGCTTCACCTTGTTCACCAGCCCCTCCCTCCCCCTCAAGCAAAATCTCCACTTTCTCTGCAACCTTGCCCAGTTTATTTGCTATGGATATGCATGCCTATCTGCACTTTCTCCTGGGGAACTGAAGGTGGGGGGGCATGTTTCTCTTCTCCCAACAGCCCTGCAAGGCAGATTGGACTGAGGGCCAACGGGCTTCAGTGGCCCCCAGAATATTTTGTCTCAATCAGTCTGTTGCTAGAAATTTTCAGAACCTTTTACAACCAAGGCTGCCGTCACACCTAAAGTCTAATCCAGCTTCAGTCCAGCCCCAGACCAAGGGAACACACCAGCAAAATGGCCAGTAATTTTCTTTCCACATTATCTATCCCCAAGGAGAATTTTCTGAGTTACTGGACACTGAAAGAAAACAGCTTGTCCCTTTGCTGATGTTATTCTCTCACTCTGAAAGTGGACTGAAGCTGGATTAAAACCTAGGTGTGAGCACAGCCTCAGAGTGAAAGAATACATCAGCAAAGTGTCCAGTAATTTTCTTTCCACATTATCGATCCCAACGGTGAATTTTCTCAGTTACTGAACACTAAAAGATAACAGCTGGTCACTTTGCCGATGTATGCTCTCGCTCTGAAAGTGGACTGAAGCTGGATTAAACCTTAGGTGTGACCACAGCCTTGTCACTTTGCTGATGTGTTCTCTCACCCTGAAAGTGGACTGAAGCTGGATTAAATCTATAGTGTGACCACTACTCAAATCCCTTCACCTTGTCCCACCCCACAGCATTTAAATATGTTGCAACTGGCTCAAGCTACCCAAAAAAGAATAAGAGGGGATAGAAAGGCAATAAACAAATATGCCAACTAAAAAGCCCAAGGTATTGTAGGAGCTAGAGATGCATGTGAATATGTGTAACATAACATTCAAAATTTGTACTGTTTGGCCAAATTCAGACATTTGTATTCAAATCTAATGTTGGAAGATTCGTATGAAGCTTCATATGGGATTGAATATTTGTATTGAATTCTAATCTCACTACATTCGAAGGGGATCTATTCGAATGAATACAAATTTTCTTGCATTTGATTCAATACAAATCTAATACAAAAACATTTGTGCAGATCCCTAGTAGGAAACCACAGACATTGCATCCACTGCTTATAATGCCCCAGCTTGCTGCTCCTCTGAGGTGCCCTTTAGTGGCAGAAAGAGCTGCTTTTATGCTCCAGGCATTGACCAGAAAGACAGAAGCACACGCAGCCTTTTCCTCCATTCCCTGCCTCCGCCTTTAAGGGCTTTGCTCTGATCTCAGAGCAAATGACCAGGACCGCCTTGTCTTTGCCAAGTGGTGACTCACTCCTGGGAGCTGCCTCATGGCCCTCCTCGAAGCCTCCCTGCTGCATGAAGCACAGGGCTGCCAGCAATCTTCCAGGCAAGAAGGAGTTGGGTGTTGCATGCAGAAGTCCCCAGGTTCGAGACCTGGTACCGACTTTCCAAGGAAGAAGACAGCATGGATGCTGCTGGGAATTGTAGTTTCAGCAGGACTGGCGTTGGATGGTAGGAACTGGAGTCCAGGAAGATCTGGAGGGCTGCATTTTAAGACAACAACCCCCCCCCCCAGTTCTAGCAACTTGAGAGACATGATGAGCTCCCCTGGACAGTTTGGTCTAGTGGTTAGGGAGCTGGACTCTTATCTGGGAATACGGGGTTTGATTCCACTCTCCTCCTTGAAGCCAGCTGGGTGACCATGGGCAAGTCACAGCTCCCTTCTGAGCTCTCACAGCCCCACCCACCTCACAGGGTGTTCTGTTGTGGGGAGAAGAAAAGCAGGGTAGAAAAGCAAACTCTTCTTCTTCTTTTCTAGAGCCCCCAGAAAGTCACCCATTTGCCCTGGCACTGAACAGAGCTGAAGCTTGTTCACACTGCTCACCCTTCCCTCACACACACATGTACAGGATTGCAAAGGAGCCCCAGTCTGGCAGAATATGCCTCTGAAGGATGCAGTCCGTGCAACCTCCAGGAATGGGGAATGGCCAGTGGTAGTATGAGCTCTGGATGATATCATGCGGTCAGCAAGAGCAATTTGCAGAGTTTGGGCCCCTTCTATGCAAACCAAAATCTCGTCCTGCTTATTGCACAAGTGTGCGTGTTCCAAACTCTGGCCATGTCCTCCTCCTCCTCCACCCGAGGACTCTACGAACAGAGTTTCTGCCCTGCTCCAGAACAGCTTCCTAGAGTCTCCTTCAGGTGGAGCACTGAGATCACACTCACTTCGCCAGTTTGGTCTAGTGGTTAAGAAGTCAGACTCTTAAGTGGGAATACTGGGTTTGAGTCTGCCATCCTCCATGAAGTCTGTTGGGTGATCTTGGGCTAGTCACAGCTGTCTTCTGAGCTCTCACAGCCCCACCTACCTCATAGGGTGTCTGTTTTGGGGATAAGGAGATTTTTCAGCTGCTTTGAGTCTCCTTCAGTGGGTGAGAAAAGCAGGGTAGAAAAGCCAACTATTCTTCTCCCTCCACGAAGTCAGCTGGGTGACCTTGGGCTAGTCACAGCTGTCTTTCTGAGTCCCCACAGCCCCACCTGCTGACTGTTGTGGGGAAAAGAACAGAAGGTTTGTCAGCTACTTTGAGTCCCCTTCAATGGGTGAGAAAAGCGGGGTAAAAAAGCCAACACTACTTCTTCCTCCACGAAGTCAGCTGAGTGACCCTGAGGTGGTCACAGCTGTCTTTCTGAGTCCCCACAACCCCATCTGCCTCACAGGGTGACTGTTGTGAGGAGAAGAACAGGAGGTTTGTCAGCCACTTTGAGTCCCCTTGAAAGGGTGAGAACAGCAGGTTAGAAAAGCCAACTCTTCTTCTTCTTCTTCTTCCCCTTCAGGTGGTTGAAGCAACCCAGCCATCTCTCAATGTGATATCCTTGCCATTGATGATTTCATCTCTAAGGGACCCCAAAATATTCCATCCAATCCCCTGCTCTTCCCTTCAATGCCAAATCCCTCCCTGACACCAGAAGTATGTGATAAGAGATTTCACACATATAGGGTACCCTAGACCAGAAGAGTTTTGCTCATATAAGGCTGCAGCAAAGGGAACTCCATGATATGACTTCAATAACTCCCTGCTCTTATTTTCACTGCTTTCATGAAACAAATCAAATTCATGTTATAATGAGGGATAAACAGTCTTCATTTATTCAATAGAAACAAATCCCAGAGAAGTCTGCAAAAGGTTCTTTTGCTTCCTGCTCGCTGTAACAAAGGCTGTGTTCACACCTCAGTTTTAATCCAGTCTCAGTCCACTTTCAGAGTAAGGCTGTGGTCACACCTAAGGTTTAATCCAGTTTCAGGCCACCTTCAGAGTGAAAGAATACATCAGCAAAGGGACCAGGAATTTTCTTTCCACATTATCTGTCCCAAAGGTGAATTTTCTGAGTTATTTAAGATTGAAAGAAAACAGCTTGATACTTTGGTGATGCATGCTCTCACTCTGAAAGTGGACTGAAACAGGATTAAAACTTAAGTGTGAAGACAGCCAAAATGTTAACGAGCCAAAATGAGACCTGAGGTCAGAAAACAAACTATTCTGGACAAAGAGGGATAGATGAAGGCATGCATTGCTGGAAATGTCTTTTAATATTCCTTTTGCTCTGAATTTTGGGAAGCCTTATCCTTGTTTTTCAATGGAGACCACTTGGAAGTTTTTTAAAAAATAAGAGGAGGTATAGAAATGTTTTTGAATAAAAAAGAGTATAACAGAAAACCTATCACACTAGGCCTAGACATACCCCCCACAGCTACTTTAAAGTAGTTACTTTAAAGCAACAGAAAGAAAACAACCAGAATTTGCTGTAGAAAAAGTATCTCACACTGAACCTTTATCAGCCAGGGCTCAGATCATGAAACTGTTACCATTAGCTGAGCTAGTGAGGACCTGGGACAGGGACTTCTTGGTGGTGGCCCCCACAGATTGGTGGAATAGTTCCACCACGGGTAGCGCCAAGCACCTTCAGTTAACGCTTTCAGAACGTTCTTTGTATATTGATCTTCCCCTTTCTACATTCAATTTATTATTTCATTATTTGAATTTGTTCGCTTTATATTTTGTTTCCTACCGCTGCCCCACGCCCTGAGACCTCCTGGTATAGGGAGGGATAAAAAGGCAAACGAAAACAAACAAGCAAGCAAATAATGCCAGATCAGATGGGTTCTTACCTGTCTTGCCAACGCCGCTGGCCCCCAGTACCACCAGCTTGATGATCTTGTTGGGCGTGCAGTCCACGATGGGATACTCAGGTATGGGGACCAGAAGGAAATTCGTGGAGTACTGTGACATAGTATCGCGGGAGAGCACGGGCATGCCAGCCTGGGGGATGCAAAGAACTCTGCTGTAAGGTAGGGAAGGAAGAGATAGAGAAGACTGGGACCCACACCTCCCCAAAGACAGAGAAAGGCCTGTGGTTCTTTCCTGGGTGTCCTTAGAGCTTCCTCTACTGGGGCTTCCATTGGGGCAGCATTATGGAGCAGCAAAACTAAAGCAGCGACCACTGCTGCCGCCTTTCCCCCAAGAGTGTCTCCTACTCATCAGCAGCAGAGAGGCTGATGGCAGAGAAAGAGGGGAAACGTTCTGATCAGCACCAGTGAAAGCTGACTCCTCCGGTGCACAGCCAATCAAAAGTCCGAACATGGCATTCCATTCCTTGGGACAGAGAGTCCGGGCCTCCCAGGGACTCGGCTGCTGTGAGTGTGCGCTCAGCCCCTGCGCCGCCTCTTTGGCCCCACATTTTACTGGCTTCGCACCTTGGGGGTGCTTGGATGCTCAGGGGCAAGGCGCCCCTCAGCCCTGTGAGGGATGCGGCAGTCCCTTTGGAGGAAAAGTGCCACATGCAAGTCGGTTTTTCTACCCTGTTTTTCTCACCCATTCTTTAAAGAGGCTCAAAGCTGCTGACAAACCTTCTCACCCTTGAGGTGACTCAAATTTTCTGACAAAGCTTCTGTTCTTTTCCTCGCAACACCCTGTGAGGTAGGTGGGGCCGTGAGAGCTCAGAAAGAGAGCTGTGACGAGCCCAAGGTCACCCAGCAGGCTGCATGGAGGAGGAAGAATAAGAGCTGGCTTTTCAACCCCTCTTTTCTCACCCATTTAAGGGGAGTCAAAGCAGCTAACAAACCTTCTGTTCTTCTTCACACACCTGGTAGGTGGGGCTGTGAGAGCTGTGACTAGCCCAAGGTTGCCCAGCTAGCTGCATGGAGGAGGAAGAATAAGAGCTGGCTTTTCGACCCCTCTTTTCTCACCCATTTAACGGGAGTCAAAGCGGCTAACAAACCTTCTGTTCTTCTTCACACAACTGGTAGGTGGGTCTGTGAGAGCTGCAACTAGCCCAAGGTCGCCCAGTTGGTTTCATGGAGGAGTGCAGAATCAAACCCAGTATTCCCAGATAAAGAGTCCGGCTCCCTAACCATTAGACCAAACTGGCTCACAAAGATTTCCCAAGTAGGAATGCGCACAAATATCCATGCTATTCAGAATTCATACTAATTCTGACATTTGCGGATGAATCAAATGGGGACTACATTTCATCATTTGCTCACTTAGTTCTGTGTTTTCATACATTTGGTCAAAGCTTTGGCAAAGGCCAGGTGACCCCACAGCCTCCTGCCCCCCATCCACAATCAGGGAGCCACCAATGAAAAGGCTGTATCCCAGGTGCCCACCCCTTTTGCTGCTGAGTGTGGTGCTACAACCAGGAGGGCTTCCCCTGTAGATCTTAGGGCACAGGCGGGTTGATATGGAAGAAGGAGTTCCTTTAGATATTTGGAGCCCAAGTCATTTGGGGCCTTATAGGTTAAAAACATACTTACCCCTAAAAAGTGCAAAAAATTATTGCTAGAAAACCCAGAGCTAGAGACCTTTGAACTAGGAATGTGCATGAACTTGTATGAATTCAGACATTCGTATATGAATTGAATGATATGACATTAGCACATTGACATTCGTATTCATACAAATGCTTTGGAACATTCATAAAACAAGGAGGTGGGGAAACGGCTGCGCCAGTCACATCTGCAACGATCCAGAGTGCATTCGACATGGATTGAGAATGGATTCAAAGTGGATTCAGGGCGGATTTGATGCTTTCAGAGCAGGTATGTTATGGGATACATATCGGATATGTATGGGATATGTATGCATTTGTATCGGATATTCTTACGAATTTGTATGAATACATTCGTGTTGAATAGAATCCTACGACATTGAAAGGGGATCTATTTGAACAAATACGAATTTTCTTACATTCAGTGTGATATGAATCAAATGCAAAAGTGCCCATCGTGCCCAACCCTACTATGGACACGCATCCACTGTGCACGCATGGAGACCAGAACAGACAGTCGTGCATGCGGGATGGTGGAAATGCACACTTCCGAGTTTTCAGCGCTAGCCCAGTGCCCAGATGTGCACATCACTAAAATGCGCAAAGACATGGCCTTGGTGCTGCCAGGATAGCAAGCAAATAATGCCAGAGGAACATTGCTGGCTCGTAGGATCAGGCAGCATCTGAAGGTGGTCTTACTCAGGGGCAGGTAGACCTGAAAGTGTGATTGCAGAGCTTTTGCCTGTTTAGTGCTGTGGTTCTCTAATCTGTGGTCCTCCAGAAGTCTCTAGGCAATAGCCGCCTGCATTCCATCCCAGTCCCAAAGGGAGTGGGGTTCTGGGAGCTGTAGTTTAGGAAAACCTGGAGGACCACAGTTTGAGAACCGTGGGCTTAAGGGAAAGCCCTAACCACAGTCTTACAGATAGCGTTAAAGCAAGATTTCAGGGGAACTTGAATTAAAAACATTGATGTTCATTCTTTAAACAGAGAATCTGATGACAGCTCTGAAAATATACCCAAATGTTTTCATTTTCCCCCCAAGGAGTCATCTACACAACTAAAACAGTCCATTTTGGGTCAGGCTACAGGCTAAGGGCTTTGGTTAGGTCTTGTGGTTAGGGAGTTGGATTCTTATCTTATCTCTTATCTTACCTGGTTTGATTCCACCCTCCCCCTGAAGCCTGCTGGGTGACCTTGGGTAAATCACAGCTCTAAGCTCTCACAGTCCACCTACCTCGCAAGGTGTTCTGTTGCAGGGAGAAGAATAGATAGCTTTGTCAGCTGCTTTGAATGCCCTTAAATGGATGAGAAAAGTGGAGTAGAAAAGCCAACTCTTCTTCTTCTTCTTTTTCTTCTTCAGACATAGTATTATGAGCAGCATCCAGAGCAATTTAAAGCACCATAAGAAGTTTTATAGGGTTAGACAAATCCATGGAGGACGAATGTGGCAGTGGCTACTGGAATGGATGCCTAGGTATTGCCTCCAGATCAGAGGGACAGGCAGGATGCCTCTAAGGCTGTTTTCAGGGATTTAAGAGCAGGCAAAGGTTTTGCCTTTGTCTTCTGCTGGAGATGCCCAGAAGCAATTGATGGGCCACCGTATGAGATGGAATACTGGACTAGATGGGCTGTGGTCTGATCCAGCAGGACTCCTCTTTATTCCTGGATGACAGGTGCATCAGCGGCTACTACAATGGATGGCCAGGTACCACCTTCAGATTGGAGAGAGAGGCAAGATGTCTCTAAAAGCCATTTGCAGGGAATCATGAGCAGGTGAAGGTTTTGCCTTCATCTTCTGCTTGAGATGCCCAGAGGCAATTGGTAGACCACTATGTGAGACGGGATGCTGGACTCAAAGGGCTGTGGCCTCATCCATCAGCGCTTCGTTATCAATGAGGATCATGGGCCTGCACAGATGAGGAATGCCCCAAACCCCTTTTCTCAAGTTCTCTAAACCCACTACAATCTCTGAATGGGGCTTCATGGACCTAGTTTTGAGGGATGATTTAATTACGAGCCATTCAGGAAGGACTGTTTGGCCTTATGTTTCAAAAACGTCATCTAAAAGACTGGTGTTTGCCTTCTGGGCTTTACGGCTTTATCTGTGTTTCTCTTTGGGCAAAAACAATAGCATTAATTGCAGTCATTAAAAGTGCATGGGAGCTTCTCTAGTGTAGAAACACTATACAATGCTATTTTTGGACTTCCACTGCTGTTGGAAGATGCCAAGCAAAATATAACTAAAAACACATTTTTAAAGCTGCAGCCAAAGGCAACATGGTCTCTAATGATGATGAAAAGCTGTTTCAAACAAAACGCGAACAACTTCTCTCCAAGTCTCTCCCCTAACCAAATCATACATATTTTTAGACAAAAGACCACAATGCTGTTGGGAAGGCCAATAGTACTGAAAGTGGCTGGATTCTTTTCCGCATTGCCCTGATTAAGGCTAGAGATCATGTCAGGCGCCTTTTCTCAAGAGTACACAATATATGTTTGTTGACAGCATTTCTAGACTGTCGTTCAACAACTACAATTCACAAGACATTTGGCCCAGGACAAAAAACAAAACAAAACACCAAGGGGGCATCCCCATGCACTCTATACTCCAAATCGAATCGGAATTCGACTAGGAGCATCCCCATGCAAAGCCCCCATGCAAAGAGAGGGGGTGGAGAGAAAAAGATGAGGTTTCCCGATGCAGGGGTTTAGCGCGGTTTGCATGGGGTCAGGTGCATTCTACTTGAGCCTGCGCTTTCATCAGTCTCATGGGGACAGTTCAATCAAACTAGACTCTGTATTGGGAATATCCTGAATCCAATCCGAGGTAAACAGAGTGCATGGGGACAAGCCCCAAGTGCAAGCAGAGAGTCACATCCATTTCAAAAGTAAAGTTTAATACTATACTCAAAGGGGAAAGTAACCCACAACTTACTCAAAAGATATTAGATGGAACAAACATGACTGGAAACAACAAAAGGCTATAGAATGGTTATGTATGTTTCTTTAAGTGCAGCCCTATATAATGCGTCTTGGAGTTACACTTTTTGAACCAAAGGGTTTGTAAAGGAACATGGTAGGAGCCCTATAGAATCAGCCCTTCTAGTCCAGCATCCCATGAGAAATGGGGGCCACCAGTTACTTCTGGGCAAGTCAAGCAAAAGACAGTGAGAAAACCTTCACCAGCTGTTTTTCTCCCTGCCTGTTTCTCCAACCCAGAGGCATTACAGACCCGAGGTTCCCAAAGTAAGGGACGAGACTGGACTTTTTAGGAAAGGACAGCTTATTTCGCCAGTGAATATGGTGCAGTGTGAATTCCTTCACCAATAACTGCACACCAGGCAATTAATCCATACACATTTTATACATTTTCAAAAGAGCATGCATACGCTTTTCCCTCCAACCATATATGGGAAAATTACGATCTAACCTAAATAATTCTATAGACCTGGTTGTTTTACGGCAGTCGCTATTGTTCTTCTTTCTATAGAAACATCTGTATCCTAAAGATAAGACCCTTTCCCCATGGGTCAACAAAAAAGGGAAAAGGACAACCTTAATTTATGGAGGAAAGAGGACCCTTGGAGAACTTCTTGACCTTCACTCCCTAGGCTATCCCTTTTGTCAGCAAATTACATACTTAGCTCATAATTAAATCTTAATCAACCCTATCAACTAATAGCTTCTAATTCATTTTAAGATGTTACCTTCCCTTTGAATTGGATACCTAGTTTCATTCTCTCATTATTCTGCATCCTCTTCAGTATCTAGGCATCCGCCGTGAGTTTGTCTAATTTTTTCTTACAGCTATCCAGGCTGGTTTCTGTCACCATTTCCACCTTCCATTTGGACTTTTCTGAATGGGAAGTTCACAAATAAAACAGATAGAAATGAAAGCTGTGAGCAGGCAGTCTTGAAAGAGCTGCATTCATACCTAAGTTTTAATCCAGCTTCAGGCCACTTTCAGAGTGACAGAACACATCAGCAAAGCGAAAAGCTGTTTTCCTTCAGCATTTATCCAGCTCAGAAAAATCTATCTTCGGGTTAGCTAATGCCAAAAGACATGCTACAGTCATGGGCTGTGGTCACACCTAAGGTTTAATCCAGCTTCAGTCCACCTTCAGAGGGGGAGAACACATCAGGAAAGTGCCCAGTAATTTTCTTTCCACATTATCCATCCCAAAGGTGAATTTCCTGAGTTATTTAACACTGAAATAAAATAGCTTGTCACTTTGCTGATGGATTCTCTCACTCTGAAAGTGGACTGAAGCTGGATTAAACCTTATGTGTGGAATGAAGAAGGTTTAAAGGGAAGGTGTGACCACAGCCACGCAGAAAGCATACTGAAGCTGGATTAATATTTAGTTGTGACCACACTAGTGAGCGCCCGACTGCTTCTCTGATCCAGCCTGGGGAGGGCAGACTGGTTGGCGAACAATCCCGCCTCGAAGCCGCCTCAGAGTCGTTAGATGCTCAGAGCCTCAGTTAAAGGCGTCCCCTCATCCCATGCCATCCCAGGCAGTCCAGTCCAGTCCGGGCCCAATCCACTCCGCGTCTTCTTTCCGTCCTCCCGCGCCGCGGCCAGAGACCAGACGAGGCGATATAGGACCCTCCCTCGGCGGAACTTTTCTTCGTGGGCACCGGCGACCAGTCGGGCCCTTTTGAACGGACGGACCTTCTGCCGCCGCCGCCGCCGCCGCCGCTGCTGCTGCTGCTGCCCGGACGACTTCGGCTGTGGCGCTACCTGCGGTTGTTGCTGCTGCTGCTGCCGCTGGTCTGCTGTGTCTGTCGGGCGGGCAACGGGCGGCGGCGGGGCCCAAGATGGCGCTGGCGGCGCCGGGGTCCGGGTCGCTGCTGCTGCTGCTGCTGCTACTGTTGGGCGGATGGAAATACTGATGACGGTGCGGAGACTCGCCTCCATCTGTACCATGGTGAGCGGGGAGGGGGCAGGGGGCGAGGCGCCAGGGGGCGAGGCGCCAGGGGTCCCCCACCCACCCACACTCCCTCTACCCTGCTCTGTGTCTCTGCTCTCCCTTCTTCATCCTCCTCCTCTTCCTCGTCTTTGGGGCTCCTTCCTGCCCAACCCCCGCGCCCCCCTCTTCTACCAGCTGAAAGTTTCCTTTTCGGGGTGGGGTATCTCCCCCTCCCGCTCTGTGTCCCTGCTCTCCCTTCTTCATCCTCCTCCTCTTCTTTGGGGCTCCTCCCTGCCCCCCCCAACTCCCTCTTCTACCAGCTGAAAGTTTCCTTTTTGGGGTGGGGTCTCACCCTCTCCCTCCCTCCCCATTCTCTCACTGTGTCCCTGCTTTCCCTCTCCTCTCTTCCCCCCCCCCCGCTTGCTTGCAAATACCTTGGCATCCTGTCCACCCTCCTCCATCCTGGCACGACAGACTTGCGAGGTGGGCCAGGTGAAAGTGAGAGGCGGCAGCATGCCAAGCAAACAAGGACTGGGTCGGAGGGGAGAGCTCTTGTTATTGAGAGCCAAACTGTTGGACCACAGAGAAACTCTCAGACTCTACGTGCAGGCTTTAGTTCCCCTATCCACAATTTGGTCTAGTGGTTAGGGAGCTGGACTCGTTATCTGGGAATACCACGTTCTATTCAGCACTCCTCCACAAAGCCAGCTGGGTGACCTTGGGCTAGTCACAGCTCTCTTCTGAGCTCTCACAGCCCCACCCACCTCACAGGGTGTTCTGCTGTGGGGAGAAGGACAGAAGATTTGTCAGCAGCATTGAGTCCCCTTAAGTGCGTGAGAAAAATGGGGTAGAAAAGCCAACTCTTCTTCTTCTATCCTGCCTGCTTCCCAAAGGGCTCTGTCTGGTCAGCAGCAGCAACGTCTTGCTCCTTCCCTCTTCAGTTCATCCACACAACAACAATCCAGTGAGGGAGGCCAGAAGAATGGCAGTGGGCCACTGTGGGCTTTTGAATCCAGAGGGACTCCCTGGTTCTGTCCCTCCCATTCTTCCCCAGTATAGAGAAGGATGAATGTTATAGATCTGCTGATGGCCCTCCTTGTATTTAGCAGGAAGGAACACATGGGAGGGCCTTCTCAGTTGTAGCCCCCAGGTTATGGAATAACCTCCCAGCCGAGGTGTGCCAGGCGCCCTCATTGTATATGTTCAGAAGACAGGTGAAGGCGTACCCTTTCACCATAACTTTGGTTGAGGGAACAGCGTCTCCTCCCCATACACTGTAATATTTTTTAGTGATATTTTTCATTCATATGATGATGATGTTATTGTAACCTGCTCTTAGACATTCAGGTGTAGGTAAATAAATAAATATATGCCTTTATAACCCGCCTTCATTTTGAGACGCTCAAATGGCACATTATTAACCTCATTCCAGTCCTTCGTGGTAGGGCAGGCAGAGAGAAGGCAGGTGACTGATCCAAGGTCATCCAGGGGAGATTCTGAACTCCAGTGACTCAGGTCCTAGTCTAGGCTGGCTCCCCAGAGAGCTTCCCTTTTTCAGAGTGCTTTTAGTTTTAAGATGATGTGAGATGTCATGAAATGTGTCTTGTCACCAGGGTTTGCCAAAGAAACCTGTGTTAGAAATCCACTGTCTTTGTAGGCGTGTGATATGTGAAGGTATCCAAGAGCAGAGTGTTGAGGTTTTCAGATATGTTAAAAGTGCAAAAAAGATATTTTCTTCCCCTTCCCTGAAGTATATAAAAGCTTGCCAGTTGCATTCATCTGTCTGTCATCAAAAGAAAACATTTACTTCCTTTCTTTCCTTCCTCCCTCCCTCTCTCCCAAATTGAATTACAGCTTTGAGTGTTTAGAAATCAATTTTGCTGCAATTCCTTAATGCTCCCAGTGTTCATCTTTCCTCCAGCAGAAATATTTTTAGTGTGCATTTGGCATTTCCATTTTCTTCATTGGAGACAATTAGCATCTCTATTTACATTTGAATAGCATCTTGCCTTCACCACTGGCTCCAGGAAAAAGGTCATGTAAGTTCTAGGAGCGCTCCCTGCTAGGTTGTGCACAAATATTCAAAATGTTCGTTATTTGTTCAAATTTGTACAGATTCGGGCATTCGTATATGGATTGAAAGTCCATATTTGAATATATGAATACAAATATTTTGAGTTATTCATACAAATAATTGGGACATTCAAATGTGTATGTATCCATATACATTTTCTGCGTATCTGTACAGATATATATGGATATGCACAGGATGAAAATGGGATGCATAAGAGATTCGTATCATTGGATATGTATCAAATATTCATACAAATAGATGCAAATATACTTGTATTGGTTTGAATGTCCAGACATTCATTTTTCTTTACTCATACAAATTTGGATTTTCGAATATTCGATTCATTACAAATCGAATGTCAAAAATTGCATTCGTGGACGTCTCTACTCCCAGCTAGTGTGTTTGTGAGCCAGTTTGGTCTAGTGGTTAGGGAGTCAGACTCTTATCTGAGAATACTGGGTTCGATTCCACCTTCTCCCATGAAGCCAGCTGAGTGACCTTGGGCTAGTCACAGCTGTCTTCTGAGCGCTTACAGCCCTATCCACCTCACAGGGTGTCTTGTGCGGAGAAGAGCATAAAGCTTTGTCAGCCACTTTGAATCCCCTTAAATGGGTGAGAAAAGCAGGGTAGAAAAGCAAACTCTTCTTCCTCTTCTTCCTCCTCTTCCTCCTCCTCATTGTCATCGTCATCATCATCAACATCACGGGCCTAATCTTCAGTCACAATTAGGGCTTTTGTTCAATCCTGTGGTTCAGTTCTTCTCATACTGAGCACGATTACACTATCTGTAACATTGGTCTAGACCAGGGGTAGGCAAACCACGGCTCGGGAGCCACATGTGGCTCTTTAGCCCCTTGAGTGTGACTCTTCCAGCTTAGGAGTACTCTAATTAAGTTAGTTACGTGGAGACTAAGCGGAGAAGGGTTGGTGGCATGAACTTTCTTAGACGCATCTACTTCTTCGGATAGTAGGGGGCCCAATGGGCACGTCTACTTCTTCAGATGCTAGGGGGCCCAGTGGGCACATCTACTTCTTCAGATGCTAGGGGGCCCAGTGGGCACATCTACTTCTTCAGATGCTAGGGGGCCCAATGGGCACGTCTACTTCTTCAGATGCTAGGGGGCCCATTCAGGCCCCCTAGCATCTGAAGAAGTAGATGTGCCTAAGAAAGCTCATGCCACCAACTCTTCTCCGGTTAGTCTCCAAGTGCTACTAACTACCTTGCTGGACAGCTAAAAGATGTACATCTGAAGATGTCTACTTCTTCAGATGTACCTACCTGTATAGTTCAAGATTTAAAAATTTGGCTCTCAAAAGAACTTTCCATCATTGTACTGTTGATATTCGGCTCTGCTGACTCATGAGTTTGCCAACCACTGGTCTAGACCAGCACGCTCAATCATGATCTTCCAGATGTTCCTGAACTACAACTCCCAGCATTCCAATCCCAGCACTCTGTGCCAATCCCAACTGAGGGAAGAAAAATAGGGCTAGTATGCTGGAGTTGTAGTTCAAAAACTAAAGGGCTGCAGTTTCCAGTTGCTGCAGATGGGTTAGTTTTGATCTTCTGAAGATCTGTTAAGCAGTGAGAGGAAGAACCACAGGTTCAGTCACTTCATGTATGTGCTTGACTGAGAATCCAGTGTGGCAAAACTATTGTCCGTTAGTGTGACCCCAAAGGTTAGAGAAGAGATATGGGAGGGCCTTCTTGGTTTTAGCCCCCAGGTTATGAAATAATGTCTCCTCTGAGGTGCTAAGTGGAGTTGTGTTGACATCAAGAGGAGAAAGGTGATATGAAGGTTCTTACTGCAGTCGCCTTGCTGACACAGAGCTGCAAACTGACATGGGTTAGAACATAATATCGTAAGAGGAGTCCTGCTGGATCAGGCCACGTCCCATCTAATTCAGTATCCCATCTCACACAGCAGCCCAAACATTGCTTCTGGGCATTCTCAAGTCAAATCCCTCACTGGCTGCATTCATACCTAAGTTTTAATCCAGTTTTAATCCACATTTGGAGTGAGAGAACGCAACAGCAAAGTGTCTAGCTGTTTTCTTTCAGCATTCTCTAGCTCAGAAAATCCATCTTTTAGTTAGGTAAGGAAGAAAGAAAATGGCTAGTCACTTTGCTGATGTGTTCTCTCACTCTGAAAGTGGTCTGAAACTGGATTAAGCCTTTGGTATGAACACAGCCACTGGCTCTCAGATCCCTGGAATGGCCTTTAGGGGCATCCTCCCTGTAAAAGAACCTTAGCATTCAGGAGTCAGGGATGTTTTTGAGCTTGCTAAATATTTGTATCGTTTGACATTTTTTGCTCTAAAGATAAGCTCAGAGCTCAGCAAGACTGGTTCCGTTGCCTTCGGCTGTATTAGGCTATAGCTTCTTGGAGATCTCTTAGCCAAGGTATTTTTGCCCATATGGAAATCATGGCACATAAACTGCTCCATGTGAACTTTGCATTCTTCGTTCCATTCGTGGATTTTTATGTGGCCTGCCTTACGGGAGTCTCTGGCCAGACTCATATCACTCCAAACTTAAAGGATCTGCACTGGTTACCTCTTTGCTACCGAGCCCAGTTCAAGGTGTTGATAGTAACATATAAAGCCCTAAATGGCTTGGGTCCTAGGTATCTGAAGGAACGCCTACTTCTATATAGACCTGCCTTCTGAAAGGGCCTTCTTGGAGTTCCTTCTCTTGGAGATGTACAAGGCTTAGGGACATACAAGGGGGCCTTTTCTGTGGTGGCCCCTAGATTCTGGAACAGCCTTCCTCTTGAGGTTCACCAGGTGCCTATGCTGTATAGTTTTTGCAGCCTGGTGAAAACATATCTTTTCACCCAGGTTTTTGCCTTTAAATACTGTAGCTTCCTCAGAGTGCTGTCCTGTTAGAGTGGGAGGGAGGGGGTTATATTTTTAAATTATGTTTTAATACTTGATATGTTTTATTCTTATTGTAACTTGCCCTGGGACCATTTGGTGAAGAGCGGGATATAAATTCCTTAAATAAATAAATAAATAAATAAATATTTTCTTACCAGGTAGCAAAGTTCTTTCTGTTGGGCGTAAGACGTAGAGATTGGTGCTTTGGTAACATCAACTCATGTTTGTGTGTAGTTTGTTCTAGAATGAGTTTGGAGATCCCTGACCTGCAAACGGTGGAGTGTCTAGAAACCCTTTGCTATCATAACGTACAATCAAGGATGGCAGTAAATTTTTATGGCCGCTATAAAACATGGGCGTGCACCTGGGAACCCTTTGCACACCACTTTGGCACCCAGTATGATACGGAAGTTTAATGAGTAGTGAGTGAAGCAAAAGATTCTTTACTCTCTGAATGTTGTTTAGTGGCAGGAGCTGAGAGAGATAATCAAGAACGTCAGAGAGGCCCAGCTGGATCAATCCAGGCTGAACATGCACTTTGTGCATGTATGACCAAGATTTCTCTTCTGCCTTCACACGTTGCCTCTCCCTAAGGGGCTTTGCAGTCTGTGTCATCGCATTCAGGACTTAGGCCTGTGCACGGTAGCTGAGCATGAGAAAGATTTTAATGGCCCTGATCGCGCTAGCAAACTCTGCAGCGTAGCTGTTATTGGTGAAGGAGCTGCACTCGAGCCGCATGTAGGAACACCGTTTGCAAAGTGAGCTGAAAGCTGACCTGTGTGAGTGGAACTAACAGAGTTTTGAAGTTGCTCAGAATAAGATCTTGAGGAAAAGTAGTGAGGGGGATCAGTTTGAGCGGACCACACAACGGCTGTACCCCAGGGGCGATTTCGCACTTCCCTTCCTGTTCACTGGATGGGAAAGGAGCGTGATGAACCAACATTGATGAGCGCTTGCGCTTGGAGTGCTAGTCAACGTTACCTGTTCCCCCACACACACCTTGATTCAGTTGCGGGGCCGGTCCTCTTCAGGGTGCCGCCATTTTGGTTGCGGCGACTCCACATGCTTCAGCACCGTCACCATGATGATGCTGACACTCTGTGCACATGCAGTCATGTCTTTGGTCGTCTGAGGGGCCAGCACGCTTGCGCGGCACCTCAGACGACACCAGAGCACTAGAAGAGGTGCAAATAGCCGCTGCCTGGATGCACCAGGTTAGCTTTCGGTTAAGGTTGGTCAAGGTGTGGAGCACGATCTCATCCTCCATGCCCATTGCACGATTAGGGAACTTCTGGGCAGGCAAGGACACCTGGAGACTGTAACATCCTCCCCAAGGTGTGGATGCTGTTCCCCAGAAGTCCCCTAATCATGCACTACAGGCCTCTGGTCTCCATAGAAAAGCTTTGCATGCATTCTGGATAATAAACGTAGTTTCCATGTTTGCCATGGATGGATTCCAGTGTCTTGCAGGAAGAAACCATTTCATCATGCAGTTAAGCTGTGAGTGACCGGGTGGCAGAAGAGGGCTTGCAGCAGCTTAGATAGGAAAAGGAGGCTTTAAATAATGGGATGAGTCTTGTTACACTGCACAGTCATATAGCTGATAAGGTTATGTGTGCACAACTGTGAGGAACCTGTATCTGCTTTAAATCTGGTGCATGGTGCTTCGAGTGGTGTGATGAGTCATCTGACTGCAGAAAACCATCTCCAGGTTTATGAAGCTTTTTTGCATTAAACATTCTCTCAGTGCCGTCCATATGTAGTGCTGTTCTTAAGCCCCATCCTTGGGACCCCCCGACAGGGTATCAGATCAACCAGCATCCTTCATTCTTTCTCGTCTGGGTAAGGATGGCTGCTGATGGCTTTATTAGCAAACAGCTTGCTGGCTCGGGCTATTTGGTCTTTTAAATGCTTTTTGTGGTGGTTCATGGTTGTAGAATCCGACCTTTCGATACAGCTGTCTATATATGGCTTTCGGCACAAGCACGTTGTTTGCAGCTTGCCAGCAGTGACAGTTTTATAGGCGCATTTTTGCTTTTGGACTTTCTTCTTTAGGGGATCGTAGATGGTACCTGAATGCTGACATTCCTATGACCAATGGAGCATGAATGCCAGTTCTCACAGTCATATACTTTTAATGCTGTTCAGAAACAGATCATTTCCCGTAAACGCGCTGCAGTTATTTCCAGCAACTGTGC
Organism: Aspidoscelis tigris stejnegeri; assembly: GCA_023333525.1. Classification (NCBI taxonomy): domain Eukaryota; kingdom Metazoa; phylum Chordata; class Lepidosauria; order Squamata; family Teiidae; genus Aspidoscelis; species Aspidoscelis tigris. The sequence continues at coordinate 14,220,471 of JALMGA010000012.1, forward strand.
AAAAATCAGGTCAACGCACCCAAAAAATAATAATAATAAGCTGTCTCCTTTGGAAACTGGTGTGTTGGGAAGAAGCTGGACTAGAATCCTCCCTTCTGACAACCAATTCCCAAGGTGAAGAATGTAAACCTTTATTTTTTTTTTGCACATCAGAACCTAAGAGGAGCCCTGCTGGATCAGGCCACAGCCCATGTGGTCCTTAAGAACCTAAGAGGAGCCCTGCTGGATCAGGCTACAGCCCATGTAGTCCCTAAGAACATAAGAGGAGTCTTCCTGGATCAGGCCACAGCCCATGTAGTCCTTAAGAACCTAAGAGGAGGCCTACTGAATCAGGCCACAGCCCATCTATTCTATAAGAACCTAAGAGGAGCCCTGCTGGATCTGGCCACAGCCCATCTAGTCCAGCATCCTATCTCATACAGTGGCCCACCAGTTGCTTCTGGGCATCTCAAGTAAAAGGCAAAGGCAAAACCTTCACCTGCTCATGACTTCCTGTCAATGGCTTGAGATGCATCCTGCCTCTCTCCAACCTGGAGCCAGTAGCTGGGCATCCATTTCTAGTAGCCATCGATACAACCGTCCTCCGAGAATTTGTCTAATCTTTTCTTGAATCTATCCAGGCTGGTTGCTGTGACCATCTTTCCTGTAAGAAATCTGCCATCAGATCACACTGAAGACAAGGGGATCACAAATAAAGAGGCCTTTTTGGTGTTGGCTGTGCAACTCTAGCCTAGAGAGCCAGCAATAAGATAGAGAACCAGTGTAATGTAATGATTGGAACTTCAGAGTTTCTAGGATGTCTAGCCTCTTAAGCTAGCCTACCTGATAGGCTTTTTGTGATCATAAAAATGGAGGGGAAGAGAATATCTTCAGGTTTAGGGGCAGGAAAGTCAGAGTACAAATGCCATAAATGAATAAATGCCATATTTGCTTGCTGATGCCACAGAAGTCAAGACAGGACCCTTTGCTTACCCTTTTTGAAGCTGGAGAGGGCTGTGAGCTGTGATGATTCCACATCTGCCCTACTGTTGTGTTTATTTCAATGGTAGCTTTGTTGAGTATCCAAATGCAGCTTTGTCATCATTTAATTTAAACTCATTTTATGTACTCAGAAAATACCACAGAAATTGTATACCGAATATACAGTTTGAATCTTGTATGGGTGAGCATTGAGATCTTCAGATAAGAACGTAAGAGCCACATCCCATCTAGTCCAGCGTTCCATCTCACGCTGTGGCCCACCAATTGCTTCTGGGCATTTCGAGCAGAAGACCAAAGACAAAGCTTTCATCTGCTCTTGACTCCCTGCAAACAAGCTTTGATAGCATCCTGCCTATCCCTCCAACCTGGAGACAGGACCTAGGCATCCATTCTATGTCTTCCATGAATTTGTCTAACCCTAGAAGAACCTAAGATGAGCGTTCCTGATTCAAACCACAATCCATCTAGTCCAGCTTCCTGACTCGCACAGTGACCCACCAGTTGCTTCTGGGTCATCTCAAGCAGAAGACAAGGGCAAAGCCTTCACTTGCTTTCGACTCCCTGCAAAAGCCCTTAAGCGCCATCCTGCCTCCACAGCCTTTATAGAAAAAAGCTCATGTTGCTTTAAAGGCAATAAAAATCCTTTAGGGACTTTCAGAAATACTTAGCCAGACCTTGACCCTCCGTTCCTGGGTTGAGCTTCTCTTTGCTGATGGAAGCGTCATCTTCCTTCCTGCATTCTCTTGAGCACTGATTTTACTGAGGACATTTTCATTGCCGCATTATTTATTTTTAAAAAGACGCAGTTTAAATTGAAGTGTACAGCCCTGTGCCTGTCACTTAAGGGAATTGGTGGCATTGTGTATTGTTTTAAGTTACGAAATGGAAGAACAGGAGTAGGAGGAGTTGGTTTTTCTACCCTGCTTTTCTCACCCATTTAAGGGGACTCAAAGCAGCTAACAAACCTTCTGCTCTTCTCCCCATAAGAGAGCACCCTGTGAGGTGGGTGGGGCTGTGAGTGCTCAGAAGAGAGCTGTGACTAGCCCAAGGTCACCCAGCTGTCTTCATGGAGGAGGAGGAGGAGGAAGAGTTGGTTTTTCTACCCCACTTTTCTCACCCTTTAAGGGGACTCAAGCACCTGGCAAACTTTCTGTTCTTCTCCCCACAAAAGAACACCCTGTGAGGTAGGTGGGGCTGTGAGAGCTCAGAAGACAGGTGTAACTAGCCCAAGGTCACCCTACTGCCTTCATGTAGGAGAGTGGGATCAAGCCCAGTTTTCCCAGATAAGAGCCCGGCTCCCTAACCACTAGACCAAACTGGCTCACCACTGGAAGGTGTGGTTTGCTGATGGTTGCTTGGGAAACCATGGCAAAATGGCAAAGTGATCTGGGATTGTTGTGAAGGAGAATAGAATAAGCTATCTTGATTTATTTTATTTCAGCAATCTGCCAACCCAGACTGAACCCTATTAATGTGTGAGTTGTGTTGCCTAGCATGGAGTAGGAATGGGTTTTGAAGCTAAAAAGAAGGTTCTGGAGTTAAATAGGGACATTTAAGAGTGACATCAAACTTTTTGCTCTGAAATCAATCATTGGTTATGCTGGAGTTTCCACCATTTACACTCACCAGAATTCATGACTGATTTTCATTTTTTTAAAAAAAAAATGTTTGCTTGACTATTAAATGCCTGCCTGCCTGCCCACCCACCTACCCACCTACCTACCTACCTACCTACCTACCTACCTACCTACCTACATATTTATAGGCCATAAAAATCGCCTTGCAATTCAACCAGTGTATAGCAAAGTCTTTGTTAGAATGATTAGGCCTCAAGCAGAGTTTCCCTAAAGGAAATCCCTATTTGACCATGAACATCTCTGGTTGGCTGTCGGTCAAGAGCATTTTTGCTTCACCCAGCCCCACAGGACTGTTATGAATAAATATGTACCTCTATGTTGCTTTGAGATCTCATGCATAATCACAGAAGATAACTGCCTTTTTTTTTTCCTGTGGGTTTTAAAAATACTTTGATGTGGTTCAGGTGTAAACATGCTTCCTTTTTGAAGGAAAACCATTCTTAAGCAACACAGGCAGATCTTCTCATGTCTTTGTTGTCCTTGTTCAGCATTATGGGCTTTGTGAAACTCCCCTAATAATTCTCTTCTCCCCATAAACTTGTCTTTTCAGGGCGCCAATGCCTCCGCTTTGGAGAAAGAGATTGGGCCGGAACAGTTTCCACTGAATGAGCATTACTTCGGCTTGGTCAATGTGAGTAAATTCTTGGTTGCCTTTGGCCAACCTCTTTAATTGCCTTTCTCTGCTTCACCCATTAGGATCCTGAAATGCAGATCACCCAGTCCTGACCATTCAGTCTGTGGGCGATGTTACTGAGATAAAACAGAGAATTATGTTCATGCTGAAGCCTCCCAAATAGGCTTGTGCGTGAATATTCGTAACATTTGATATCCGTAAAATTTGGACAAATTTCAATACTCATATATGAATCAAATGTTACAACATTCATCCATTGACATTTGTACAAATACAGTGGTACCTCGACATACAAGTGCCCTGACATACAAGTGTTTTGAGATACAAGCCGCCGAGCGAGTGATATTTTGCTTTGAGATGAGAGCAAGATTTGAGATACGAGTATGTAAATACAGTACAGTACATAACAAAAACAACTGAGGTGGTGTTTTGGGAGCTGGAATGGATTAATGGGAAAATTGCTTTGAGATACGAGCGATTTGACATAAGAGCAAGGTTACGGAACAAATTAAACTCGTATGTCAAGGTACCACTGTACAAATGTTTCATAACATTTGTACAAAGCTTCAGAACATTCGTGTAACGGGGAGGTGGGAAAGTAGCTGCACCAGCAACATCTGCAATGGATCCAGAGTGAATTTTACATGTTTTAGGACGGATTCAGAGTGGATTCAGGGCAGATTTTGTCCTTTCAGAGTGGATATATTACAGGATACGTATCGGATACGTATGCTTTCATATTGGATATCCATACGAATTCATACAAATACATTCGTATTGAATAGAATTTTACCACATTGGAAGGGGATCTATTTGAATGAATATGGAATGTCTTACAAAAAAACCCATCCATACTCCCAAATTCAATAGCGGAAACTTTATTTTAGGAACTTAAAAAGGAAAGATTGGAATGGGCGAGTCATAAACCTAGTTTGCACCTCCATCTGTTCCAGAATAAGTGATAATGTAGAAAGGGCATCCATTCATGGAGGAGGCTGTTACAGCCTCCAGGTGTGACCCACCTCCAGAAAAGTTCACTAATTATCTCAAGGAACACCTTCTCCCATACCGACCTGCCTATGCCTTAAAATCTGGTGGGGGGAGGCCCTCCTGGTTTTCCCACCACCCCCAGCACTGAAACGGGTGGGCACCCTGTAGAGGGCCTTCTCAGTAATGGCCCCCAGGCTATGGAATAGTCTCCCCCTTGAGGTGCATCAGGCTTCTTCTCTGTACATGTTCACTAAAGCAGTAAAGACACATCTCTTTGCCCTGGCCTTTGGCTAAATGTGGTTACGTTTCCCCTCCCTCCCCCACTTTTAGGTAGTACTGTTTTTAATATATATTTGGTTTGTTTTCACATCCTGTATTTTAAATGTTGCAGATATTACTGTTTTAATACATATTGTTTTGTTCTAATGTGCTGAATTTTAAGCATTGTTAACCCCCCCCCCCCCCGGAGACCTTCAGGTATAGGGCAGGATAGATATACAAATAGTAATAATAATTGTTGATTAGGTGTGCAGCACTTACCAAAAGCTTACCGGGTAGCTGGGAGAGAGCTCTAGACAAGTTGGAACCAAAGAAAAAGCTATGGAAAGGGCAGGAAAGCTAATTACTGTGTTGAGGGAGCTGAACTTTCAAATGCCACAGCTAGAAAATTATGCCTCTGCAAATTCATAGCAAGCAGAAATAATTGTGCAAACGAGGCAAATTATGGGCACATTATAGGACCCCATGATCTTTAAGTCGGGAGTATTTATTTAGCCACAGAAACGCTGCCTGTTCGGCTGAGCTGCTCAAGTTGCAAAAAAGCCAGTTAAGAACTTGGAATCAGATTGTTAGCTGATTCCAATAAAGAGGGGGGAATTGAGGCCGGGGGGGGGGCTTTGGGGGGCTCTTGGAAAAGATTAATGTGTGTTTGTCCTTTCTGGAACATAATGTAAACTTCTCAGACACTTAGGTCTAAAGACATATACAGAAAACAATAAGGAGAGGCCAGCATCCCAGACCAAACGCTGCCTTGGAACCTTCAAAAGCACAACTTTGACTTGGGCCCATCTTCTTGAAGAAACATCTCCTCTCTCATAGACTGGTTCAGGAGCTGAGATCTCCTGGGGAGATGCCTGGCTTTTTCTGGGTTGGAGACAGAGAGGATACCTTGAAAGGACAATTGCTGAGAGTTGAGAGCAGGGGAAGCTTTTGCCCTTGTCTTCTGCTTGAGATGACAGGAAACAGCTGGTGGGCCACTGTGTGAGACAGGAGGCTGGACTAGATGGGAATATGGCCTGACCTAGCAGGGCTCCTCTTAGGTTCTTACCTAGAATGGATGCTCAGGTACCACCTTCAGGGTGGAGAGACCGGCAGGAAGCCTGTGAAGGCCATTTGCAGAGAATCAGAAGCAGTTGAAGGTTTTTCCTTCATCTTCTGCTTGAGTTCCCTGAAGAAACTGGTGGGACACTGTTTGAGGTGGGATGCTGGGCTAGAAGGGCTGATCCAGCAGGGCTGCTCTTACATTCTTATCGGGGCCTTCTCAGTCTTAGCCCCCAGGTTATGGAGACATGCCAACAACGTACAGTAACTAATTCTCAATGCTTATTAATAGAGATTACTGTACTGAATTGACTAAATAACATGTGCCAGCATCATCTGCCATGATTTTAATTGAAATTAGCTGTGCTGTCATGCTGTTCTGTTTTCCTCGTGTTTTTAAAACTTTTGTAATTGTCAAGTTTTGTTTTATGCATGTTGCATCTTTCTTTCAGTAGTTGCAGTATTAGTCTGCTGCAATGCATTATAGTATGAGATAGAAACATATGAATAGAAAACAATTTACGTTTTTATTTTATTTTTATTTTATTTTGAAGCCTTAGATGTTCAAGTAAAGAAAAAGTGTGTGGTTTGGGGGGAGAACTCCTGAAGTAAATAATTTGTTATCCTCTCTACCTCAAACATCGATCACTGGTGGCTCCAGTATCAGAAGAGTCACAGGGAATAATCTTAGCCTTTTCAGGATGTATTTGTAGGTTTATTTTGCTTGTTCCAATCTTGTGGCTCAATATGTCCTAAATATGTAGTCTTATATTGGGAAAGATGCTGGGAATTGCCTATATTTTGGGGAGAAATGGGGCAAAGGTGACATAAAGAATGCTGAGATGTGTTTATGCAGCACTGTTGCTTTGTTTATCCAGAATGACCCCGGTTTTTAGCCCGTAGCATTTGTCTCCAAGCTCGTGAAACTAGTGAGCGCTCTTTGGCGGATGTGGAAAGCGGTCTAGGCGTCGTGTAGTCCTTGCCATGTCTGCGCTCAGTTCTGTATCCCATAGGCCCTGTCCTCCGTTGCCTTCAAATGCAACAGATGCAAAACAGCTGTTTTGAGCTACTGGAGACAGATTGCCAACACAGCCTTGTAAACAGGAAATACCAGCAGCTGGAGATTGTGCTACGTTTCCCTATCCCTAATCTGAGCCCATCCAGAAGTGACCCTAGTGACCTTGCTGGATTCCTTCTGGCACTGTTCTTGGGGGCACTGTGCCATGTCAGGAACTGCAGACATTGTCCTACCTGCTGTGACCCCTGGCAAAAGCATGGCTCTAGCTCTTCCTTGATTGGCATCTGTCAGGATGTGATCCCTTTAGAACATAAGAACATAAGAGGAGCCCTGCTGGATCAGGCCACAGCCCATCTAGTCCAGCATCCTGTCCCACGCAGTGGCCCACCAATTGCCCATGGGCGTCTCAAGCAGAGACAAAGGCAAACCTTCTCCTTATCTCAAATCCCAGCAAATGGCCTTAGAGGCATCCTGCTTGTCCCCCCAGCCTGAAAGATGTACTTAGGCATCCATTCTAGTAGCCACTGATACATCTGTTGTCCATTAATCTGTCTAACCCTTCCTTAAAGCCATCTAGGTTGGTTGCTGTTACCACCTCTACTGGCAGCGAATTCCATAGACTGATGACCCTCTGGGTGAAGAAATACTTCCTCTTGTTTGACCTGACACCCAGTCTCACTGCATTGTTGCGTTATGGAACGTACACATAAAATCTGGATGGAGCTTTACAATGAACGAGGAGGAGGAAGAGGTGATGCCTTCCCCAAGCTTTTAGTAAGCGGTGTGAGCATTTCTACTTCCAGATCTCCAGTGTTAAATGGCTCCCCACTGAAGTCCCCCAGCCTTTCTGAGGGTCCACCAGACACAGAACGTTGATGTTGTGGATGAGAAAGAAAAAAAGTAACACTGTCACCGAAAATGGAATCTCCTGGAGAGGCCATCTCATGAGTAAGGATGTGCACGAATGGGTTTTTTTGCACTGAATTTGTATCAAATTGAATGTAAGAAAATTCATATTTGTTTGAATAGATCCCCTTCAAATGTGATAGGATTCTGTGTGATACGAATGTATTTGTATATTCTTCTTTTACCTTCTTGATACTGAATAATGATTCCATCGCCCTCCCTCTTTTTCTTTCTTTTTACCAGTTTGGCAATACCTGCTACTGTAACTCCGTTCTGCAGGCGCTGTATTTTTGTCGCCCGTTTCGGGAAAAGGTTTTGGCCTACAAAGTCCAGCCACGCAAAAAGGAAAGTCTCTTGACCTGCCTCTCTGACCTCTTCAATAGCATTGCCACCCAAAAGAAAAAGGTGGGGGTCATCCCACCCAAGAAATTTATCTCTCGGCTGAGGAAGGAAAACGGTAAGCATGCCTACCTCACAGGGTGTCTGTTGTGAACAGAAGGTTTGTCAGCTGCTGTGAGTTCCCTTAAATGGGTGAGAAACTCAAGGTAGAACTGCCAACTGTTCCTCCTCCTCCTCCTCCATGAAGCCAGCTGCGTGATCTTGGGCTATTCACAGCTCTCTTTCTCAGCTCTCTCAGCCCCGCCTGCCTCACAGGGTGTTCTGTTTTGGGGATAAGAACAGAAGTCCCCTTTAATGGTTGAGGAAAGCAGGGTATAAAAGCCAATTCTCCTTCTGTTTGAATCCCTGAAACATGCTGAACTGTGAATGCCTTCTATGCCTCTTCTAGATCCGCACTCAGGTTAAAAAATCTGGGCAGGTATTGAAATGACCAAAAGAACTGCTCCCCCCCCCTTTTTATTTTTTATTTTTTCCAACTGAGCAACAGAGAAGTAAGGAATAATCCCATCATTTCAGCAGCTCAGGAAAAGCCAAAATGCTAAGGGGCCTTGGGGGCTCCAGCAGCTGTGACCATCTTTGTGTCTGCAAGGGAATTGCATGGAGAATTAGGTCTAAAGAGACAAGATACAAAAGGAAAATGGTGTGGGAGGGAACAGGGACACTCGGACAGCAGCAGTGTCCTTGCAAAGGAAAAAAACTTTTATTTTATTTTCCTCCTCCATTCCCCACAGGCAAGAGTTACAGTAATTAACTACTGTAATAGGGATGTGCACAAATATTTGTAACATTCCAAATTCGTACGAATTTGGCCGAATTCAGATATTCAAATTCAAATAGAATGTTGGCACATTCGAAGATTGACATCCAAATTCGAATAAAATGTTTTGATATATTCGTAAGAAGCTTTGTATGGGATTTGAACAGGATTCATATTGGATTTGTATGTGTTCGTATGGGATCCGTATGGGGTTGAACATTCGTAACAAATACGAATCCTACCACATTCAAAGGGGGTCTGTTTGAACGACCACAAATTTTCTTGCATTCGATTTGATATGAATCAAATATGAAAAAAAAATTGTGCACATCCCTATTAACTAATGGTTACTGTTCGAAACAAAATTCTACTCTAGCTAGGGCATTTCCTCTTTCCACCAGTGTAGCGTTAATCTCACCAATGCTACATCTGGCGCCCGAACAGGGACAGATCTCTCGTGATTTTGCCCCTTTATAAATCTATGGTGAGGCCACATTTGGAGTATTGTGTACAATTCTGGTCACCACACCTCAAAAAGGATATTGTGGAACTAGAGAAGGTGCAGAGAAGGGCAACCAGAATGATTAAGGGTCTGGAACACCTCCCTTACGAAACCAGGCTGCAACGTCTAGGCCTCTTCAGTCTGGAGAGACGGCGTTTGAGAGGGGACCTGATTGAAGTATATAAAATTATGCATGGTATAGAAAGGGTGGATAGAGAAAATTTCTTTTCTCTATCGCACAACACTAGAACCAGGGGGCACTCTATGAAGCTGATGGGTAGGAGAATAAGGTCTGACAGGGGGAAGTATTTCTTCACCCAGAGGGTCATCGGCTTATGGAATGTGCTGCCGGAAGAGGTGGTGACAGCTACCAGTCTGGATGGCTTTAAGGTAGGGTTAGACAAATTTATGGATGACAGATGTATCAATGGCTACTAGAACGAATGCCTAGGTGCATCCTTCAGGCTGAGGGGTGGGGGGGAACTGGGGCGCTTCTAAGGCCATCTGCTGGGACTCGAGAGCAGGAGAAGGTTTGTCCTTGTCTCTGCTTGAGATGCCCGTGAGCATTTGGTGGGCCACTGTGTGCAACAGGATGCTGGACTAGATGGGCTGTGGCCTGATCCAGCAAGGCTTCTCTTATGTTCTTATGTTCTTATGTGATACTACGCCCACTCACCACAGCTCAGCAGGAGCAACACACTGGGAAGAAAAGTCACCCGTGTGGACATTCTTACCAAGTGAAAATGTTTTTTCATTGTTTGGAAGAGGGGGAAAAAATTGCCATTGCTTCATGTAAGGCTGGCAGGGCTACCAAGGGCCACCAGTGATGGATATGGCCCAAGACGTCAGCTGTGCCCCCTGACACCTTGAATTATTTTGAGCGTTATTTGGTCGCTGAGATTTGAGTTGCCACCATCGTACCCTGTGGTGAATCTCCTGTTAGTGCGCATCACACAAGATAATGGTGTAGGAGAAAATTAGAGAAAGGGATGAGGGGGGGCTTTGCACTGAACCACCACCACCACCACCCGGTTCAGGGGAGCCTTAAGGATAATTTGAATGCTCCTTATGCAAATTTTGAGACCCTTGAGCTTTTTAAGAACATCTATTAGGCTGCAGGTGACGGTGGGCTGAGCTCAAATTTGCTCACCTTTGGGAATCAGGCACTGAGCCTGTTTGGTCTAGTGGTTAGGGAGCCAAACTCTTATCCAGGAATACCATGAAGCCAGTTGGATGACCTTGGGCTAGTCACAGCTCTCTTCTGAGCTCTCACAGCCCACCCTACCTCACAGGGTGTTCTGTTGTGGGGAGAAGGACAGAAAGTTTGTCAGCCACTTTGAGTCCCCTTAAATGGGTGTGAAAAGCAGGGTAGAAAAGCTAACTCCTCTTCTTCTCTTCAGGGGTATGGGGAGAAACCTAGAGTGATCTAGATGAGGACCCTGGAGATATGTTTAACCTTCCTCCTTGTGTTTGCTTGCTCCTCTTCCTTACCAGAACTCTTTGACAATTACATGCAGCAGGATGCCCACGAGTTCTTGAACTACCTGCTGAACACGATCGCTGATCTGCTCCAAGAAGAAAAGAAGCAAGAGAAGCAAAACGGCAAGCTCCAGCATGGCAGCATTGAAGGCGACGAAGGGGAGAAGGCGGAGGTCACATGGGTCCATGAAATTTTCCAGGGGACGCTGACCAATGAAACCAGATGTCTGAACTGTGAAGCTGTACGTTTGTCTCTCACCCACGTGGCTCCTTCTCTCTTATTCCTAAAACAGAGAATCCTTAGCTTAGTGGCCTCTCTGATGGGGTAGGTAGACATTTAAGCAGAAGTGTCCTGTAATCCAAAGAGATTTCCCTCTGCCTATGCCCCAGCCCAGTTTCTGGGTTTCTGCTCAGCATACTAGGCCAAAAAATGACACACCGAGGTAAGAGCTGCAGCTCTCTTCTTTGCTAGCCATAAGGGAAACCGGGAGAGTGCTCTCAAAGAGGGTTATCTTAATATTCGCTTTGCACCGAAGTGAATGCGAAGGAAATTTGCATTTGTGCATTTTGAATAAGGCAGGGTTTGAATCCACTGTGAATATTCTTTGGTGGTGACCACACCATTAGGCTACTAAACCTATAATTAGTTGGAATATATATTTAGGGCTCTTTATGTAATCCTTCTAACCAGGGAACAGGGCGCTTCTCAGTTTTGTCTTGAAGCATGGGTGTTTGCCTTCTTCTTATTCTTATTAAGTCTTTTCTTTCTCTCGCTTTTCTTTAAGGTTAGCAGCAAGGATGAAGACTTTCTGGACCTGTCGGTTGACGTGGAACAAAACACATCCATCACACACTGTCTGAGGTAATTTAAAAATCCAAAAACTGGATCGGGTTGAGAGCAGGCGAGGGGTTGGAAAATCAAGCTGTGCAGGTGTAGACAAGTTAAAGTTCTTGCTGGGCGGTTCTATCTTTACCCTCCCTTTCACCCAGTAAATTGGTTTCATATTACAGAAGCACATAGTACGAAGCACATGGACATTTAAGAGGGCCTTTTCTCTGGTGGCCCCTAGACTCTGGAACAGCCTCCCTCTTGAGGTTTGCCAGGTGCCTACACTGTATAGTTTTTGGTGTGTGGTGAAAATGGATGTTTTCACCCAGGCTTTTGCCTTTTAAATAGCTTCCTCAGGGGGCTGTCCTGTTAGGGAAACAGGGAATGAGGGTTGGGGTGGGAGAGACGTGGGGTTATATTTTTAATTATGTTTTAATATTTGATGTGTTTTATTCTTGTTGTAACCCACCCTGGGAACATTTAGTGAAGGGTGGGATATAATATAATATAATATAATATAATATAATATAATATAATATAATATAATATAATATAATATAATATAATATAATATAATATAATATAATATAATATAATATATATAAATAAGTAAAATAAAATATAGGAAAGCCTTCTGGAATATTTCCTGGGGTTCATTCTTAGTCTTATATTTTTCTAAAAGCCAGTTCTGGGAAGGCTTACAAAATTCTTCTGCATCCAAATACAATCGGACCCCCATATCTGCTTGCGATACATTCCAACTCCTACCGTGGTTACCTGAAGCTGTGGATAATTGCAAGCAGGGGCAGATTTGACGATTTCAGAGCGGATATGTTACAGGATACATATGGGATAGATACTTATGTGTTCGTATCGGATTTTTGCACTAATATTCGTATTGAATAGAATCCTACCACATTCGAAGGGGATCTGTTTGAACAAATACGAATTTTCTTACATTCGGTTTGATACGAATCAAATGCAACCCCCCCCCCCCCCCCAATTTGGGTACATCCCTAGTCCTGATGAGAACAGTTTCAGGCAAATGTTAGAAGGAGAAGAACCTGTGTCTCCTAACTGGTGTTTCACTTTCAATTTCCCACAGGGGATTCAGTAACACAGAGACTCTGTGCAGCGAGTACAAATACTACTGTGAGCAGTGCCGGAGTAAACAAGAAGCACAAAAGAGGTGAAACCAGGGTTCAGTGATTACATTTTTATTGCCTCCTCTTCCTCCTCCTCCTCCAAGGAGTAAAATAGCTCTCCCCTTACCTTTACCACCGTGTCAAGAGGTAGGATGGACGACACGGAAGACATTGGCTCAGGATATGCATAGGTTTGTAGCTCAACAGAAAATGGAATCAAAATCCTCCCAATCTAATTTTATGTATTTATTTACATTTTTATCCCATCCTGTACTCGGAGGTCTCCAGGCAGGTATCTAACATCATTGAAACAATAACAACATATGCCAGTGGGAAAAGTGTATCCCCAGTCAGCCGAAGGCCAGGCCAAAGAGGTGCGTCTTCACTGCCTTCCTAAATGCGTACAGTGAAGGTGATAGACACACCTCAAGGGGGAGACTATTCCGTAGCCTAGGGGCCGTCACTGAGAAGGCCCTCTCCCTGGTGCCCATCTCCTTTACTGCTGAGGGTGGTGGGACAACCAGGAGGGCCTCCCCTCCAGATCTTAAGGCACAGGCAGATTGATATGAGAGTAGACGTTCCTTCAGATATTTGGGCCCCAAATCTCTCACCCACGTGGCTCCTTCTCTCTTATGGGCTTGGTATCGAATTGGCAGCCAGTACAACTCTTTTAAGACTGGCGTGATATGCATCCGGCCAGCAATCTAGCTGCTGCATTCTGCATTAGCTGCAGCTTCCGAACTGTCTTCAGGGCAGCCCCATGTAGTGCGCATTACTTAAGTTACAACCACTCTCTCTCTTTCTCTCTCTCTCACACACACACTTGTGTAAAACAGTCTAAAAGAGATAAAATAACTTGTCTACTGCAGCCCTAAGAGTGTAGGGAATAACATAGTATAGATCTTTTAAAGCCCAAGCTTCTAGCTGTTGTGACTTCTAAGACAGGCCTATCAGCAAGGTGATGATACCTGCTGAAATCTTGGATGTCAGAAAAAATGGCTGAACTGAAACTTCCCAGTGGTCGGAGTGGAATGTCTTTGCTAGTTCCCCAGTTATTAAAACAAACTATTTAAAACATGCAGAATTAATTGGACAGATTAAGAGACTGAACAGAATGATGTAAATTGCAGAATTCATCTTCTCCTTTTTTTCTGGCATGAAACCTGAATATCCTCAGATGCTTGACCGAGGCTTGATATAGCCTGCCTTCTGCTTGACTGCAAAAATAAATTACCTTACCTTCATATAAATCAAAACCAAATTGCCTACTGTTCAGTCTCTTCTTCATTTGGAAATTTTCCCTGATAATTTTTACCAAGCCTTCCAATAAAATAGGATAAAGAGGTCTGCTTTTGAAGTTAAGTTCTGAATATATTTTTATTAGTCTCTGGGCTTTGTTTTTTAAATAATTATCAGTGCAAGATAAAATCTGTTTTTCCCGTTCCACAACCAAGTACAGTGAACGTGAAAAGGACAAAGTTTATTCAGCTTTTCTTTGAAGTAATAAAAGATAAATGGTTGTTTTCTTCTGCTTTTTGCAGTCTTTACACTCCAGATCTTTCTGACAATGTGGGCATCTCTGAATAATGCTTTACTTACATTTCACGGGTTCAGTTGTTTGCAAGAACTTGTTGAGAATTAGTTCAGTGTTAAAAAAACATATTGAGGGCTGTTTTGAAACCGCTTCCTCTTCTGACACGTCTTTCTGGTGTAGGATGCGAGTGAAGAAGTTGCCCATGATTCTTGCTCTGCACTTGAAAAGATTCAAATATATGGACCAACTGCATCGCTACACCAAGCTTTCCTACCGCGTTGTCTTTCCTTTGGAGCTTCGACTCTTCAACACCTCAGGAGACGCCACAAATCCTGACCGCATGTACGATCTGGTGGCTGTGGTGGTTCATTGTGGCAGGTAAGCTCTTGAGAAAACCCACACACAAACCCAAATCTCCTCGCCCTCGCTGGGCTGGCTGAGCTCACCTTCTTGTACATAGTAAGCTATCCCACATATCAGAAGAACCTAAGAGAAGCCCTGCTGGATCAGGCCACAGCCCATCTAGCCCATAAGAACCTAAGAGGAGCCCTGCTGGATCAGGCCACAGCCCATCTAGCCCATAAGAACCTAAGAGGAGCCCTGCTGGATTGGGCCACAGCCCATCTAGCCCTTAAGAACCTAAGAGGAGCCCTGCTGGATTGGGCCACAGCCCATCTAGCCCATAAGAACCTAAAAGGAGTCCTGCTGGATAAGGCCACAGCCCATCTAGTCAATAAGAACCTAAGAGGAGCCCTGCTGGATAAGGCCACAGCTCATTTAGTCCAGCATCCTGTTTCACAGTGGCCCACCAAATGCTCTGTGCATCTGAAGTGGAATTGAAGGGCAAAACTTTCACCTGCCCTTGACCTATTTCAGATGACCTTTAGAGGCCTCCTGCCTGTCTCTCCAACCTGGAGATGGTACCTAGGCCTCCATTCTAGAAGCCATTAATACACAGGTCCTTCATGAATTTGTCTATAAGAATGTAAGAGGAGCCCACCTAGATCTGGCCACAGCCCATCTAGTCTGGCATCCTCTCACACAGTGGGCCACCAATTGCTTCTGGGCATCTGAAGCAGAATTCAATGGCAAAACCTTCACCTGCCCCTCAACCCCCTGCAAGCAGCTATTAGGTGCATCGTGTCTGTCCCTTTCACCTGAAGGTGGTATCTAGGCATTCATTCACAATCGACCCTAATTACGAGAACCATGCCACGAGGAATAACTTTCTTGGTTTTTTATCTGTTTCCTTCCAGATTTTTCTTCTGAGGTATAATTAATAAGATAGCCCATATTATTCTATACCAAGTAACCATAGTCAAACTGTCCACTTTATTCCAGCATTTTGTTCCTAACGCTTTGCACCAAATAATGATAATAAATAAATAAATAAAAATAGCAGTTGAGTGTTTTCTGGGTTCACCTTCAAGGGCATGAAATAGTGGAACAAGTTCAACTCCAGATCCAATCCCATGCACTTAGTATAAAAATAAACAACCACCAGAGTTAATAGCCAGACAAAAACCCCACCCCCAGACTGTTCACTCCGGGGTGGTATCCCCCCCCCCCCGCCCCCTGCCCCATTGAAAGCCGTCCTCGCTGTTCCCATTTTTGTGCCTGATCGTACCAGCGCCACCCAGTGGTTAAAACCATGTATTGCTGAGAATTCCTCTTTTGGCAACTAAGCTCTGTTTGCAGCTAATAAAAAAAATAGCCAAATGAAGATAAATGTTTGAGGTCCACAAATAAATGTGTCCTTTTTTGGGCAGATGGAGAAGTCCAGGTATTTTGAAGTAGACTGCTTGTGCCTTAAATGGCGCCACTGAAAGTCTGAGCCAGACCAAGCCAGTTTTGTGCTAAATGTGCAGCTGATCTCCTAAGGCTGGTGATAAAGCATTAGTACGTAGCCCTAACCTTGGAAATAACTTAAATTAAATCTCTCTTTCTTAGGCTTGAGGGTAAATCTGCAGGAGGGCTTTGCTGATTCAGTGCAGTCCTGCAGGTTGAACCATTAAGATCTTCAAGGGGAGTCCTACTGCGGGTCCCACCAATTGTTGAATGTCCTCTAATGACTACCTACTGTTGGGCCTAGGGGTGTCTCTGGATGGGGCTAGCAAGTTGTGAGAGGCGGGGGGGGGGGTATATGTCAGAAATACATGGAGGACTGCAGTTAAACAGCCTTGGTAAGGAAGATTAACTAAGCGAGCCAGTTTGGTCTAGCAGTTAGGTAGTCAGACTCTTATCTGGGAATACCGGGTTTGATTCTGCACTCCTCCATGAAGTCACCTGGTGATCTTGGGCTAGTCACAGCTCTCTTCTGAGCTCTCACAGCCCCACCTACCTTACTGTTGTGGGGAGAAGAACAGAAGGTTTGTCAGCCTCTTTGAGTCCCCTTAAACGGGTGAGAAAAAAGCAGGGTAGAAAAGCCAACTCCATCTTCTTCTTCTTTAACTGGTCATTATTAGGGATCTGCACAAATGCAATTTGTGGGATTCAATTCGAATTGAATATCCGAAGATTCAAATGTATTCACATTTGATTCAAACCGAATACATTCAAATCTATTTGTATGAATTTTCTATTCATATTTGATGATACAAATGTCGACACCATCCAAATGTGTCCATACACATCTGTACGCATCCTGTTTTTATCCTGTATGCATCCCGTTTTCGTCCCATACGTATCCGTACACATATGTATGTCCTAATAATTCATACGAATGATTTGAAAGACTCAAAAATTTGTTTTAATGTTAAATTCAAAGTTAGAGACATTCAGTTTGAGTTTGAATGTCCAAATTCGATCACGTTCGATCAAATTTCCAGTGTTTCGAATATTCGTGCACATCTCTAGTCATGATTCAGTACCAATGTCCTTCTGCCCTGCTGCTGCAAAAGTTAGTAATGAGTGCTGTCTTTAATGACTTTGGAAAAGAATTTTCCATGGAAGAAGATGGCCAGATAACGCCAGCAGTGCTTAAATCAAATTATCTGAGAGCCACATGGTTGTAAGTAAGCAGGATGTCATCCGGGTAAAGGGAGAAAAGCTTTCATCCCACCAGCCCTAACAGATTCTCAGGTCATAACAGTTGTGCCATAATGGCTTTGTGATCAGAGATGGACAAAGTTTGGTTCGCATTTGAAAATCTGATCAAACGATTTGTGTTTACAGAGGTTCGAATGACATTGAACATGAGGTGGTTCGCCTATCCAGAAAGGGAACCAAATTGAACCCGTTTCCCATGTATGAACACAAGCAATTCAGTCTCTGTGTGTGTACATTGGGGTGTGTGTGTGTGTGTGCCGTTAGAAAGGGCTTTTTAAATGGGAAAGTGGTTTTTTTCCCTTTGTGACTCAGTTCGGAATTGAACGTGAACAACCGTCGGATTAAGTGGTTCGTTGGTTCGCTCCAATGACAAACTGAACGCTTGATTTTCACTCCTGCATGTTCGCGCTTAGGATGACATGCTAAAGGGCCTTTATTCCACTTAGGCCCCTTCTGTAGGGTTATGGTTAATAGACTTTATTCTGGCTTATATCCCAGAATAGGGGCCTACAATCCACGTACTGGAGCGGGGCCCACCCAGGACAGAAAGGGCCTTACTCTGGGTTATAAGTTGTTCAGACGGTCAGGCACCTTTTGATTCTGGAGGCTCACGAAACCTGTATGTTTCCTCTCCGCTCCCTCCCCTTTCTGCTGTACCAGTTCTCTCCAGCCCCACCATCCACCACCAATAGTGTTAACACTCCCACCTCTTTGGTTCGGTCTTGAGTCAAACCAGACCCTTGAGACATCCCAGCTGGCTCCTCAGTTGCAAAGTCCAGGGGATTTATGGCTGCTGATAAGCTCGGACAGCCTTGCTGAGGAGCAGCACAAATGCAGCCCCATCTGCAGTATTTTCAGCACAGAGGCCGCCTGCTGCCGAGGATCGGGGATCGGGGAGCGATCCTGATAGGTGGCCACGCTGTTTAAATGTTCCTGGTTGATGGAGGAAAGAAGAAGAATTGGCTTTTCTGCCCCACTCTTCTCGCCCATTTAAGGGGACTCAAAGCGGCTGACAAACCATCCATTCTTCTCCCCGCAACAGATACTCTGTGAGAGCACAGAAAGAGAGCTGTGGCTAGGGAACCAGACTTTTATCTGGGAATACCAGGTTTGATTCCACACTCCTCCATGAAGCCATCTAGGTGATCTTGGGCTAGTCACAGCTCTCTTCTGAGATCTGACAGCCCCACCTACCTCACAGGAAAAGAACAGAAGGTTTGTCAGTGGCTTTGAGTCCCCTTAGGGGAGGGTGAGGAAAATGGGGTATAAAAACCAACCAAACTCCTCCTCCTCTTCCTCTTCCTCTTCTTGATTACTGATAGAGATAGAATTTATAAGGAGAAATGTAATTATAACGAGTGTACAACTTCTCTCTTTCACACAGTGGGCCAAACCGAGGGCATTACATCACCATTGTGAAGAGTCATGGGTTTTGGTTGCTCTTTGATGATGACATTGTAGAGGTACGTCCGCATCTTTCTCCACGTGCTTCCTTGCATTCTTGAGTGGATCGTTTGGAAAGATCCTCCTTTGGGAGGGGCACTCCAGTGATGCCTAGTTCAAGCAAGCGCAGAATGTTTCCAAATTCACTACTGAGCCCAATTCAAGGTGTTAACTCTGACTTACAAGGCCCTAAATGACTTGGGCCCCAAATATCTAAAGGAACGCCTTCTCCCATATCGACCTGCCCGTGCCTTAAGATCTGGAGGGGAGGCCCTCCTGCTTGCCCCGTCTTCAGCAGTGAGTCGGGTTCGTCTTTGCGTGGGATAGAAATATGTGTGTGTATGTGTGTATGTATAGATGTATGTATGTATATATCTCTGTGTGTGTGTATATATGTATACATATATACATATATATGCATATATATATACACACACACACATATACATACATATATATATGTATGTATGTGTATATATATGTGTGTGTTTGTATAAGAACATAAGAAGATTATTTATTTACATTTCTATCCCGCCCCATACCCGAAGGTCTCGGGGCAGGTAAGAGATAAGAGAAGCCCTGCTGGATCAGGCCACAGCCCATCTAGTCCAGCATCCTGTCGCACACAGTGGCCCACCAAATGCTCATGGGCATCTCAAGCAGAGACAAGGACAACCTTCTCCTGCTCTCAAGTCCCAGCAGATGGCCTTAGAAGCGCCCCAGTTCCCTCCTCCCCCCCCCAGCCTGAAAGATGCACCCAGGTATTCGTTCTAGTAGCCATTGATACATCTGCCATCTATAAATTTTTCTAACCCTCCCTTAAAGCCATCTAGACTGGTAGCTGTCACCGCCTCTTCTGGCAGCACATTCCCCCTGTCAGACCTTACTGTCCTGCCCATCAGCTTCATAGAGTGCCCCCTGGTTCTAGTATTGTGTGATAGAGAAAAGAAATTTTCTCTATCCACCTTTTCTATACCATGCATAATTTTATATAAATGTTTCCAAATCACGTCCCCTTTTATTCTTCCACATTTCTTAGAATTTCAGTCCTTTGCATGTGGTTCATGAGCCATTCTTGGATTTTTTGTACTCAAAGCACCACTCCTGTTTGTGGATGGATATGTGTCTCTGTGTGGGTCTCTTTCCCTCTTGGCTGGTTTCTTGGGCCCAGGAGTTGTGGCAACTCAAGAGCAAACAGCCTGGAAAGCAAAGGGTTACCGCTAGGAATGCGCACAAATATTCGTAGCATTCAAACTCGAATTGAATGTTGGCCCATTCAAAGATTGACATTCGAATTTGAATTGAATATTTTGATAGATTTGTGTGAAGCTTCGTATGAGATTGAACGTTCGTATCGAAGGGAATCTATTCGAATGAATACAAATTTTCTTGCATTCGATTCAGTACAAATCAAATACGACGCACACATACCATTCATGCACATCCCTAGTTGTCGCTTCAACTAGGAATCTACCCCAATTCAGTAATACCCAACATGGCAAGTCTTGGCTCCTTGCCATAACAAGGGCATTCTGGGTAGCCAGCTCTGAACACCGTGGCACTAGGTTCCGTGGCTTTGAAGATGGAGCTCTTCCCTGCAACAGTGCTGTCTGTTCCTGTGATAAACTTCCTGAGAGTGAGGGCGATCGGTCAGTGGAATAGGTTGCCACGGGAGGTAGTGGGTTCTCCTTTGCTGGAGGTCTTCAAGCAGAGGCTGGACCTCCATCTGTCTGGGATGGTTTAGGAAACCCTGCATTGAGCAAGGGGTTGGACTGGATGACCATAGAGGCTGTAACATGCTCCTCAAGTTGCGGATGCCCTTCCCCAGCAGTTCCCTAATCATGCGCTACAGGCTGTAGTGCAAATAGGCCTCAGGTCCCGTGAGTTAATTCTGATCGTTCCTTCCCTTCCTCCTTGGAACGGGTTACATAACCCCAAGGTCAGAAGACAACAGGTTTGCTGCTTTTGCCTCTAACCTGCTTCTTTGTCATTGCAGAAAATTGATGCTCAAGCGATTGAAGAATTTTATGGGTTAACATCTGATATTTCTAAAAACTCAGAATCCGGATATATTCTCTTCTATCAGTCAAGGGACTAAAGCAGCGCTTTTGAACGGCATCTGAAATGCGTACAGGAAGGAAAAAGGGATCAGCTCTCCCCAGTCAGAACATCATTCTGGGCGTTAAAATCGCTGCCTCGTCTTTACTGTAGGACGGGGACATCAGCTAGAGAAGATCGGCACCCTTCCCTCCAGGACAGCCATCAACAAGGAAGCATTCTGCTCTGATTTCCTTCCTGGGCTCTTTTATACGTGCTATCTTCCAAAACATATCCATTACCTCTACTTGAAACCGGGCTGCTTAATCCTTCGAGAAACCAGCAAAGGATTTCTCGAGCAGCTCTATAGATTTGCCACTGGGCGGCGGCTTGAGATGTCACCTTGGCTTCTCTCGTTTTTCTGTATCCCAGCAGAACGGTTTTAGTCTTCGGTATTTGCTCAGGATCTGTTTTAGGCTATGAGCAGCAGAGAATGGCTTCTGATATTGATGGCACCGGACAACAGGAAAGCTGCCAACTCAAGACACACTGGACACACATCAGACCTTTGATTTTATATACAGAAGGAGGACAAAGAGTCGTCCGGACAGCGTTGTGAATTGCCTCCAAGGGCGTCCTCGCGGTTTCAGATCATGCTGCCCTGGCTTTCCTTTTTTAACCTACATCACCTTTGCCCAGCTCTCCCTAGAAAGTAATTTTTATATGCTTTATACGCTGTCATTCCCCTCCTTTCTTGTTAAAAGTTTTGTCTCAAAAGTCACAACACGGCAGAATTTAGGGAGCGAGGAAGTCTTTTAAGATAACGTTTAGTTTAAAAGCTAAAGTTACTGTATTTCTTGGAGCTATTATATAAACCAAAAGTGCCCTCTACTGATAAAAAGGATCTACTTAGTGTTGGTTTCACTGTGTGATATTAAAAGTCCGCACACATACACACAAACATTGCAAGCTTCTTGCTCAATATGTGCACAGCGAGGAGTATTAATATTAGTATTAATCCGTGTTAACGATAAGATCAAAACGTGTCTGAATGCCTTGGGAAATTCTTCTTTCAATCTAGATTTTTAATTTAATTTCTTTTTTCTTTTTCTTTTTGCTCCTCTGTAACTCTTCTGCTGTTTTTGTTCTGCTTTACTGACAGATAGATCCCCCCGCCCTTCTTAAATTTCAGTTTCTATCTGCTTTATCAGAAGAATCACCCGAGAATGATTTAAAGAACCAGGACAAAAACTATGCATTTGTGAAGACGCCGCAAGCCTGATTTTAAACGATGTCTCAACTACCATAGCTGTGGTGCCGTTCAGTGTATATCTATGCAACACCCCCTTCAGCCCCCTCCTCCCCCATGAGATTTCCCATTTTAAGTGAAGAGAAACACTATGCACTTTCTTCCTCCTTTTGACTGCACAGGGCAATTGTCTCCAGCGTAATGGATCTGGACAAAACTGCTCCTTGTAGGCTGTGAGGCCTACACGAAACAACTGAGCACTTGCAATGAAGCTGATGGACCGGTTTTCCGTTTGGATATAGTAGTAAAATTTCCTGTCTCCAAGCTGCTCCTCAGCAGGTATACCCTTAGAATGCAAAGAGAGGGCACATGTGTTTGTTGCCATCCTATAACTTGCATCACAAACACCAGAAGCAGGGCAGCCGTTGTGTGAACACACCAACCATATACCAGCTAGATGTCTTCTGTTTCCGCCTTTTCCCCCTCGTCTCCCCAGGGGCAGCTCACAAGTTATAAGAAAATTCTTCTGTAAAGACAGCGATTCCACTTGCAGGAATGAGTTCATGTTTCTCTACTCACGCCTTCGCTAATTTGGAGGGAAAACTAGTCATGTTTCATCTTCTGACGTCTGTTATGCAAAAAGAATATTTTCTTTCCCCAGGATTTTGCAATCCTTAATGACAGAAGAGCTGGCTACCAGCTGACAAGCACATTTCCCAAGTGGATTTTATCTTGGCTAGACATTCTCTCCCAAATACCCCCGAAGGGATACATCACCAAAGTCTGTCGTCTTGTGGGCCTGGAAGAAAAGAGGTTGGAGGAGAAGTGACCAAGTGAAGAAGGGCACCAGATGAGCAGCAAAGATAGCTGAACACTGGAAGACTAAGCTTGCATTTTGTATATTCGGCGATTCCGTTTTTACAAATAAAATGGCGGACCTGAGAGAGAATATTTGAAAGATATATGCTATAGTTTAAGAGTGCACGTTCGCTACAGATTTATAAAAGGGAATACATTGGGGAAAAGTGGTGTGATGCTACTTCTGTGTAATAAATGACCCCAAAATGTCTCCAATAAAGGTCAAGAATGGTGCTTCAAAACTCCTGAGTGCTTTGAGTAGGGTAGGAAATGCTAGACAGAGTTGAAGGTATGGTTGCTTGAAGGAGGTTTCACCTTTCCGTCAGTGATCAGCTGATTAACTCTTGGACCTCTTGCCACCATTTTCCTTGGGCAACAAGAAACGCCCTGGGAGAACAAAATGGCGGATACCAAACCACAGGACCATTTTGGGGTGGCACTCCTTTCTAGGGGTCTACACAAATTCAATTTTCTACATCCAAATTCATACAAATAAAAACAGGTCTGGACATTCGAACTGATACAAATATGATAGTATCTATTTGCTCAAATATTCGATACATATCCAATGATACGAATGTCGTATGCATCCATATGCATCCTGTTTTCATCCTGTACATATCCGTATGGATGCGTGCAGATATGTGCATGATCTGTACACATACACATATCCATACACATACAGATGTCCAAATTATTCGTACAAATAACTTCAAATATTCGTATTCGAACGAATACTTAAGTACAAATGTCTGGACATTTGATTTGTATACAGATGTCCACATTCGTATAAATAACAAATGTTATTCTAAAGAAGAAGACTTGGCTTTTCCGCCCCACTTTTCTCACCCGTTTTTAATTTTTTAAAATTGATTTATATTCTCATTTTACATCTGCATTCATAATGACAAATTCCAAGCGTACTTCCAGTTTTTCATTTTCCCTTTCCCCCTTCCCTAACCCTCCCACCCAATGCAGAACTTATAATTCAGTTTTTAAGGGTATTTATCACATTACTTTTTTCTTCACTTAATACGTTTGTCGCTCCTGATTTATTAGCAAAACTGAATAAGTTCTTTCCACTTCGACTGATACTCTGCTCTGTAATCGCGTATAATCTGCCGATGTCTATCAAAATCAAATTTAAAATGGCCAACAATATAATTATGCTGTATCTCAACTTTACAATTTCCCACGAACTTCCATGCTCTTGTGGAGATGGCAGCCACTAGCTATTGGTTTAACATATATTTCTGATCCTCTCTTACATTTTGCCCTTTATAATTTTGCAATAAACATAGTTCTGGATGACATTCGTAATTTATTCCCCTTGATTGGTTAGACTTCAGTAGTAATAGTCTTCCAAAATTTTATTATTTAGGGACCTAACCACCATGTATGGTGGTACGAACTCCTTTGTCCACAACCATGCCAGCACCTGAATGATTATTGGGAATCATATATGCCAGTTGGGCCCAGAGTCTTGTATGACTTGGCTAAGAGTTTCATATTCAGTTCTTTAACCCTGACATGCTGTCTCTGATTGATTTCCCTTATGAGAGAGTTTGGTCTAGTGGTTAAGGAGCTGGACTCTTATCTGGAAATACCAGGTTTGATTCTGCCCACCTCCATGAAGCCAGCTGGGTGACCTTGGGATAGTCACAGCTCTCTTCTGAGTTCTCACAGCCCTGCCTACCTCATAGGGTGTCGGTTGTGGGGAGAAGAACAGAAGGTTTATCAGCAACTTGGAGTCCCCTTAAATGGGTGAGAAAATCAGAGCAGAAAAGGCAACTCTTATTTTCCCTTTCATCTCTATTATTATATTGACATCCTTTTGCCAATTTCCTTCAATTCTTCTCAATGTAGCTCCTCCGTCATCTTGTCAACAGCTTATAAATTATCCCTATTATTCCTTTACCCATTTTCAATCTTTTCATTATTAATTCCATCTTGCTGGGTGGGTTCCAAAGTATGTCCTTAATTTTATTTACCCTAATGTACACCATAATTGAATGTAGTAGCAGCAGCCACTTTCTCACATATATAAAGGGACTCAAAGCACCTGACATACCTTCTGTTCTTCTCCCCACAACAGACACCCTGTGAGGTAGGTGGGGCTGTGAGAGCTCAAAAGAGAGCTGGGACTAGCCTAAGGTCACCCAACTGGCTTTGTGGAGGAGGAAGAAGAAGAGTTGTGGGGGCTTAGACAACACTTCACTCCCCCAGGACTAAACTTTGGCAATGCCTCATGAAGGGGGCAGCACCATAAAACTAAGGAGAACAGCATTAGCTCATGAGCCAGTTTGGTCTTGTGGTTAGAGTGTCTGGCACTTATCTGGTAGTCTCCGAAATCTGCACTCCTCCACAAAGCCAGCTGGATGACCTTGGGCTGGTCACAGCTCTCTTTCTGAGCTCTCACAGCCCCACCTGCCCCATAGGTTATCTGGTGGAGAGAAGAACAGAAAGTTCATCAGCCACTTTGAGTCCCCTTAGGGCTGAGGACAGCAGAGTATGAAAGCCAACTCTTGGTCTTATCTGGAGATTTCCTGGTTTGATTCTACTCTCTTACAGGAAGCCAGCTGGGAGGCCTTGGGCTAGTCTCAGCTCTCTTTCTGAGTTCTCACAGTCCCACCTACCTCACATGGTGTCTGTGGTGGGGAGAAGAACAGAAGGTTTGTCAGCCGCTTTGAGCCCCTTTAAAGGGTGAGGAAAATGGATTATAACACCAACTCCTCCTCCTCCTCTTCTTTTCTGCAAGACACAGAAGCAGCAGATGTTTTGTGGAGGCACCAGACGTTTCTGTTGTCGAAAGTGTTCCTCCATGCATATTTCCAGTTTCCTAAGGCGGAGGCTGGAATGGCTCCCTTTTTGTTGCCATATTGCTCTTAGCTGGTGAGGGAGGGGTGGGATGCTGGCAAAACTTCACATCTTTTTTTACAGACTCCCCCTCCCGGTACAGAATGAAAATAAAATGAGAGGCAAGTGTTGTGCTGGTATAAAAATCTTGGCAAGTTCAGTTAATACAAATAATGAGCTAAATATGTTTTGTCTTTCAGCCCAGAGGGACTCCAACTGTGTCTTAGACGGGGGCAGAAGAGTGTTCTTTCATACAGGCTTATATACGAGGCTTCCTGGCTGGCACAGAAATGCCTTTTTTTTTCAAAGGGCATCTAGCTCTGGTAAACCGTGCTTGGCTCTTCTCTGAGGGGACATGACATGAGAATATAAATTCAGGCAGAGAAGCAGTAGATAAACATGGGGGGTAGAAACAAATCCCAGTGTGGACAGTTATAGAGACCGAAATCATTACAGCCTTGAGAAGAGATGAGATGCCACTGAAGGCCATTTGGAGGTGGAGATTTCACCTTCACCTTCTGCTTTACATCCCAGAAACAATTGGTGGGCCGCTAATCGAGACAGGACACTGGACTAGATATGCTGTGGCCTGATTCAGTGGGGCTCCTCTTAATCCACGGAGGACAGGCGTATCTATGGCTACGGGAATGGATGCCCAGGTACCACGTCCAGGTTGGAGAGACAGGCAGGAGGCCTCTAAAGAGGGTTTCATCCTCATCATCTTCATGAGATGCCCAGAAGCAATTGATGGGCCACTGTTTGAGAAAGGATGCTGGACCTAGATGGGCTGTGGCCTGATCCAGCAAGGCACCTCTTTTATTCATAGAGGACAGGTCTATCAATGGCTACCGGACTGGATACCTAAGTACTGCCTGCAAGTTGGATAGGCAGGATGCCTCTAAAAGTCTAAGGTAGGTGTCTTCTGCTTGAGATGCCCAGAAGCTGGGTGAGACAAGATGCTGGACTGGATGAAATGTGGCATGATCCAGCAGGGGTCCTCTTATGTTCTTCTTACAATAGCCTTACTACAGAGAAGAGGGTCTTGACCTGTGTATGGTTAGAGTAGAACGCAAGTTAAAGAACAATAGATTTATGCTCCAAGGGGGATTAATTGCAATAAGAACATCTCTCCTGCTGTAGGTGCTCAAGAGAAGGCTGGACTGGACAAGCATCCATTGAAGTTGCCAGCATGGAATGAGTGAGACCAGAAGGCCTCAAGGGAGACGTCCAGTTCTGGTTCTGTGCATAGCCCTACTGAATGTCTTTGTTGTCAATGATTTGGCCAGAAAAGTAATATTCAGCTTCCCATGTTCTTGGGTGAGCCAGTTTGGTCTAGAGGTTAGGGAGCTGGACTCTTATCTGAGAAATCTGGGTTTGATTCCACCCTCCTCCATGAAGCCAGCTGGGTGACCTTGGGCTACTCACAGCTCTCTTTCTGAGCTATCACAGCCTCACCCGCTTCACAGGGTGCCTGTTGTGGGGAGAAGAACAGGACGTTTGTCAGCCACTTTGAGTCCCCTTAAATGGGTGAGAAAAGCGGGCTAGAAAAGCCAACTCTTCTTCATCATGAGTCAATAGGCAGCATGTGAATGCTGTGAGCCAAATTGCCAAGGAACGAGTTGGGAACACTGATCCCAAAGACGTTCTTTCATGAAGTTTGACTCTTATGTTTATTTTAATCATTTTATTGTTGAATGTACATTTATATGGACGTACATGAACACACACATGCGCAAGCACACACACACAGAGTAAACCCCTGTAATTGCAGCTGAGTCAGTTATACAAATGAAAGGAAAAAATAGCAACAGAGTTCTGTGTTCGTCATCAAAAGTGCCATAATTAATAATATTGCAGCTGGGAAAGAAAATAACTTTATTTTTTTTCTGGAAAGATGCCCAGGTCCTTCCAGATTTAGCTTACGCCATTGGCATCCTGGAGTTTGCTGTATGTTACAAACTCACCTGCAAAATAAACCCGGAAGAGTGTGAAACTCAATACTCATATTGATCGTGGTGGAAGTTGTTTCCCTTTGCCACACATAAAAAGAGTTTCTGTGATGCTTTTCAAGAAAAAACAAACCTTACTTGGATCTAAGACCAGCCCTTGGCATCCTTCTGGTCACCCAGCTGGCTTTGTGGAAGAAGGTGGAATTCCCAGATAAGAGTCTGGCTCTCTAACCACTAGACCAACCACTAGTTTTCATTACGAATAAACATTTTTCACAGAATTGAAACAAACTGTAGCATAACTTTCTAGGACTCATGTTTCATCATACTAAAACCACAAGTTCATCTTCTTTAATGAGATAAGAACCTAAGAACCTAAGAGGAACCCAATGGGATCAGGCCACAGCCCATCTAGTCCAGCATCCTGTTCCACACAGTGGCCCACCAATTGCCCATGGGCATCTCAAGCAGAGACAAGGGCAAACATTCTCCTGCTCTCAAATCCAACAAATGGCCTTAGAGGCATCCAGCTTGTCTCCCCAGCCTGGAAGATGTACTTAGGCATCCATCCTAGTAGCCATGGATACATCTGTCACCCATAAATTTGTCTAACTCTTCCTTAAAGCCATCTAGGCTGGTTGCTGTCACCATATCTTCTGGCAGCTAGTTCCATAGACCAATGACCTCTGGGTGAAGAAATCCTTCCCCTTGTCTGATCTGACTCTCCTACCCATCAGCTTCGTAGATGCCCCCTGGTTCTAGTGTTGTGTGATAGAGAAAAGAAATTTTCTCCATCCACCTTTTCTATACCATGCATGATCTTATATACTTCAATCAGGTCCCCTCTTACAGTAAGTGCTGTCTTTCCAGGCTGAAGAGGCCTAGACATTGCAGTTTCATTTCGTAAGGGTTGCGTTCCAGCCCCTTAATCATTCTGGCTGCCCTTTTCTGCACCTTCTCCAGTTCCACAAGATCCTTTTTGAGGTGTGGTGACCAGAACTGTACACAATGATGCAAGCACATAATACTCACTAAAACCCAGTTGGATGCCTTGACCTAGCAGGAATTTGAACCAAGATACCTAGGGCTCTTAACCACTGTGCCACCAGAGGGCCACAGCAGTCATAGTTTCTGAAGTTTGATCAGTCCCATGGAAATAGTGGTTATGGAATGGAACAACACTTTTCCCATTCCATAGTGACTACTCCCACCCTTAATCATCCTATGGGAATGTGTAGAAGCCCCAGAAAGTGTGGAAAGCGTCCATCATAAAATGGCTCCCTGCAACCTGTGATATTGGTTCCAAAAGTGAGTCAAAGCCCTTATAGGCTGCAAAGAGGAAGCTCGGTGTTTTCAAAAATAGAGAAAGAAGTAGTTTAATTTTAGTGCTGCAAAATACACAAGAGATTTTTGCTGTCTGAAGACAGCCAGAAGGCTAAAAATACCATAGCTTTTGTCCTGCCTGGAATATTATCAACACAGTTCTCCAGCACAGGGTACTATTCAAACCCAGCCTTTGAAACTGAATAGCCTGCTATGTGGTGTCTGTTCTTTCCTGCTTTCCTGCTTGCAAAGTGGTTGGGCAATTTGCCTCTCTTAGAAGACCAGGTAAACCTCCTGGTGGATGTCTTGCTTCATAAATTTCATGTGGCAAAGATTCATATCTGTGATGAGGTTGGAATCCTGTACAGGAATCCTGGAAAACTCATTTGTAGCAGGTTTGGGGATATTAGGCCATGTTCTTCAGAGAACCTAAGCTTTTGGATATTGCTGCAATATCTACCTTCAGAGGGTTTGGTTTTTGGAAGGGTTAAAAGTGACTGGATACATAGTACCAATCCGACGAAGGTTTTCTTTCTTGGAAATGGTCCATACGAAACCATACCAGAGATTTTGCTGCCTCCTCATCTTCACAAATATAACAAATCTTCAAAAGAAAAAGAGTTGGCTTTTCTACCTCGCATTTCTCACCCATTTCAGGTGATTAAGTCAAAGCGGCTGACAAAGCTTCTGTTCTTCTCCCCACAACAGAACACCCTGAGAGGCAGGTGGGGCTGTGAGAGGTCAGAGAGAGAGAGCTGTGACCAGCCCAAGGCCACCCGGCTGGCTTTGAGGAAGAGGAGAAGGAGGAAGAGTTGGCTTTGATACCCTGCTTTTCTCACCCATTCAAGGGGACTCAAAGCAGCTGACAAACCTTCTGTTCTTCTCCCCACAACAGAAACCCTGTGAAGTAGATGGGGCTGTGAGTGCTCAGGGCTGTGACTAGCCCAAGGTCACCCAGCTGGCTTCATGGAGCAGTGCAGAATCAAATCCAGTGATTCCCAGATAAGAGTCTGGCATCCTAACCACAAGACCAAAGTGGCTCACAAAAGAAGGCACAAAAGCATCTGCTTTGCATGCAAATGTCAGTCTTTCAATATAGCCAATATTCAATTCAAATTCAAACATTTGAAGCTTGGAAATCTCTACAAGCTTCGAAACTGACAAATATTTTCCTGGCCATCCCTGCTTAGTAGAACTCATCCCATGGGAACACAACTTTAGCTGACTTTGCTCCTGTCTGCCCCTTCCAGCCTTCTTAGAGCATGAGCAGGCTACAGCAGGCCTGAAACAGGTCTGGATCACACCATGGCAGGTGGTCTTTCCTCTCTAGGCTTTGGGAAAGCCAGGAGAGATCGCTGGGAGCAAAGGGAGCTCATCTCTCCTTGCGCCTGAGGCTACAGCAAACTTTGTTCCTGCGTAACAGGGCTGTGGCCATCTTGAATGCTTTGAAAAACACTCAAAACAGCATTTTGCACAACCCTGGGGGCGGGGTCTGGCCTAAGGATGTGCACAAATGTTTTTTTGTATTCAATTCATATCGAACTGAATGCAAGAAAATTCGTATTTGTTCAAATAGATCTTCAAATGTGGTAGTAATTGAATTTGATACGAATGTTCAATCCCATACGAAGCTTCATACGAATGTATCAAAACGTTCAGCTCAAATGTGATCCCTAATCTGGCCTTGTGTTGAGCTGTCCAAGGTCCCAGCATCTTCCTCACAGGGCTCACAAGATTTTGAGAACTGAGGCGTTTTCGCACGGGGCTGAACGGAACGCGGAAAAGACAGGTGAGGACACGTCATCCGCATTGGCCGCGCGCGGCTTGCGTTCCGACGTGTCCTCACCTGTCTTTTCCGCGTTCGAAATGTAGAGCACTTCGAAGTGCTCTACACGCGTTCCAACGCGGACGAGCCGCCGGCAGCCGTTCGGAAGAAGAAGCGTTCGCGCTTCTTCTGTCTCCCGAA